>MNCI01013809.1:3007-109184 GCA_015680685.1 Gnetum montanum | reverse complement strand
CCAGGATTGGGAAATGAGGGGAGTGCCGCCTCTTATTTATAGATATGGCAACGGACCGCGATATCGCGTACGCGATATCGCAGGGAAAGACGTGATATCGCGTACGTGATATCGCATGGGATGCGATATCGTGGCACAGTGCATGTCGCGTCTCATCAGTAAGGTTCCATGAGGGTTGGTAGATAAGCGAAAGTCTAACATCTTGTGTGGTTATGTCTAGGACTATAAAAGATAAATTAAATGACATTCAACAAAATAAAGGAAAGAAAGAGTTTTTGAAGTCGAAATAATTAATCAAAGCCATGAAATCATAATGAGAATTGAAAAATGGATCATCTATGACAAAGATCTTCATTCAAAGTAAGTTATTCCATAAGGAAGAATTTCAAAGTTAAATTTCAATGCATCAAGAGAGGGCAATCACAAAAGATAATTCAACTCACAATGATCCTCTATCTAACTTTGAGTTTAAATTAAATTGAACTCCTACTCAATAATTGAACTTCAAGAGATCAAGAATGTTATATAAGATCATGAATTCATCAAATCAAAAAGATAAAAAGTTATTATAAATAATACTCTATGTGTAAGATATTTTCTTGTTAAATCTTAATTTAGTTGGCCACTTTGTTGAGTTAAAATTTAATTTTCATGATGCAATATCTATCCAATCAATTCTTGAGGTTTTTAGATAAATAAAACTCAATTTTAGTTTCTAAAAGTCACTTTTAGAGAAAAATCCATTGGCTACTGTGTGAAATACAATTTTTCTTTTTTTATATAGAGCAAAAATTGGTACCCAACTTAAGCTTGTCTTTCATTTAAAAAGAAGTCATAAGCTCATGATTTAAATATTCTGTTCATTTTTTCTAGGGATTGAGGTTTAAATTAATTTTACTAAGGATAACCTCTTTTACCATTTATTAGTAATATAGACTAACCTCATAAGGTAGGTCAAAAATAGAATAACTATTCATCAAAAGCCATACCATATATTTTTATTATTCAAATATACATTTTTTATGTAAATATTTTGATGCTTCAAGCATCGTTTTCATGTCTCTGGCTTCTGATGAATTTCCTTATTTTATTTGTAAAAATCTATTTAATGAAATTTAAAACATTCATATTCTCATATTTCGTGAAAAGAAACCAACCATGAAAGTCCAAGTAAATTACGAAAACAAAGTGTTAAACATCATCATCCATTGTTTCGTATTTACAAATTAGAAGTAGGGGATAACTCTACTTTCTTCATTTCAGTTTTGTTATGTACTTACATATTTAAAAGGATGTTAGATAGTTTTACTTATTTACCTATTATTTCTTTCTTTAAAAACATTTTTAAAATACCATAACTTTCAGATAGATTGTAGAACACCACTGAGTGCATAACTAGCTTAGTTATATATTTATAATATATATCTATAAATTGGCCAAGAGAATCTTATTTGTTTACAAGTAAAAAGTTCTTTGAGTAAAAAATTTCATGAATTTTGGACGAAGAACAAGATTTAGAAACCCAAATTTTCATGCCTTCTGTACTAAGAACAAGAGTTCTGTACCTTATTTTTCCTAAGGATGGGTTTTTTGAAAAAGAAATTTCCATCAATTAGTGTATGCTCTCACCCTTGGCCGAATTTTTTGTTTTTGATATATAATGCAAATTCGACGGAGAGTGAGAGCATACACTAATTAATGAAAATATTTTTTCAAAAAACCCATCCTTAAAAAAAATAAGGTACAGAAGTCTTGTTCTTCGTCTAGAAGTCATGAAATTTTTTACTCAAAGAAATTTTTACTTGTAAACAAATAAGATTCTCTCGGCCAATTTATAGATATATATTATAAATATATAACTAAGCTAGTGAACCAAGTTAGTGAACCATTCATACCTAAAGTTGTACCATGCCTATCATGTAGCATTGCACATTGATTCAACATGGAAAGCATCCATCCACTATGACATTAAATTGGCATACGTTAAGCATTCATCCACTATGACGTTAAACTAGCATAAGTTAAGGATCCATCCACTATGATGTTAAACTAGCATAATGTAAGCATCTATCCGATATGACATTAAACTAGTGAAGCATTCATTCACTATGATATTAAACTAGCACCCAAACCTCTCGTCTTCCATAACGTTAAACTAGCATAGATCATCTGCCATGATATTAAACTAGCACAACATTCATCCACTATGACATTAAATTAGCATAGCTCATCTACTATGATGTTAAACTAACATAGCACACATTTGCTATGATGTTAAACTAGCATAGGTCATTCACTATGACATTAAACTAGCACCCATACCATTCATCTACTACAATGTTAAACTAGCATAGTCCATCTGCTACAATGTTAAACTAGCATAGAACTCATATTCCATGACATTAAACTAGCATAGTATTTTTTCTTGGGTCATGATGTAGAATTAGCATAGCAGCGCATCCACTATGACATTAAACTAGCACACAACAATCTAGTAAGACTATAAACTAGCATAGCATGGTCTACTAGGACCTTAAACTAGGTTCATAGTTTGCTAAGACCTTAAACTAGTAAAGCTATGATCTACCAAGACTTTAAAATGAATTCAAAATCAGCCACTCATGTTTCTTTCCATCCTCTTGCAAGCAAGTGAGCAAGCACCACCCTTGCCCCCTTCCAACACCATGCAGGCAAGGATACTATAGTCCCAAAACGGAGCACTTGCCATCGGCTTAGCCTTTGGATCACTTGCAACATTATGGCCCCCTACCATTTGGCTAGTTTTCTGAGCACTTGCCATTTGCTCAGCCTTTGCAGCACTTACAACATTATGGCCCTCACCATTTTGCTAGTTTTCTTGCATTTTCCATCGGCTCAACCTTTGGAGCACTTGCAACATTATGGCCCCCCATCATTTTGCTAGTTTTCTAAGCACTTGCCATTAGTGCAACCTTTGGAGCATTCATAGCAACACTACCCCTAGGCATTTTTTTGGCTTTTTGAAAACCTACAATTGGCACAACCTTTGGAGCATTTGGAGCATCATCGCCCCTACGCATTTTTCTGGGTTTTCAAACACTTGCAATTGGTTCAATCTTTGAAGCACTTGCCGCATCATCGCCCTTGACATTTTAATTACATTATGTGTTGTATACATTTTTATCTTCTTGGAGTTGTGTTTGCAAGATGAAGCTCTACGGGGGTCGTGCAAAGGTACATCTCATCACAACGGCAAGTTGCCACATTACTTTGATGTGCATGATTGGACTAGTTGAGCCTCTCAAGAGCACACATCCCTACTACCCTATTATAGCCTACCTACACCCATCCCTATGTCCTAATACTTTTTCATTCCCTTGCATAGCCAAGATTGCAAACCTTTCTGATGCCCACATAATGTGAACATATGACATCCTTTTCAAGAAGAACCATAGAACCTAAGGTGGACATAACATAAGTTGTCCTATGGGGAGCCTTTGTTGGCTTGTCAAAGCCTAGGCAGATGTAACATAAGTCATTATAGGAAGAAAGCACCTATCCCATAGACATGATGCAATTCCACAAGCATCAGAGCAAAGCCCATCCAATGGCATGTAGTCCACTTGAAGAAAAGCACCTCGTAGGTAGCATTTAGCAATGTGTAGAACCCAAAGAAGGTTCATCCCATACAAAAAATAAGCAAAAAGAAATAAAAAAATGAAAAAGAGAGAGAGAGAGAGAGAGAGAAAGGGGAAAATCATGTCCCCAAGAAAATCAACAAAGTTGTAATTTCACAACTGATCCAGCCCTGAATCCACACTAACTCTCTTATGAGCACTCTAATAGGAAGTTAACATTTCATGGGCAAGCCACTATGGTGCCATGTTCATCATTAGTTGTGCTAACAATGCATCTTGCATCATGAAACCCTAATTGCACATCATCTCCTCTTTTATCCCTAGAAAATTACCTACAATTGTCACTCCTAGCATACTACTATCCATAGCACTCTTGAGCATTACGCTACAACATTCGACCATGCATGAAAGAGTGATGTTGATGCCAAGCTTGCTATGGTGTTTTTTCATTCTTTGTCAACATCTCTCGACCACTCCTCTAGACGTCAACCAAGAGGGGCCAATGAAACACCACTTGCCTTTGTAAAGAGTGTAGTTGGGTGTAGCATAGTCCCAATCATCCCACTACCACATGGTAGCCAATTCACATTTCATGCTAATCCTAGGCCTCTAAATACTCCAACCCTTGATATTTTAGGGCTTGGAAAAAATTTTGGTTGGCAAATTTGAAGAACATTTGGCATTTTGACAAGTTATGGCATTTGCAAATTTTTTGTTAGCATTTGGCAAGGTTACACAACATTGTAGCTCACTATAGGACACCATAGACAATCATAGTCCACTATACACCATGGTGGCCAACCCGATAGGCATAGAAACCATGGCAGAATGTTAATCCTTTTAGCCAGACATCTCCAAGACTGTAACTATGTTGTCCATTGTGCTTGTTGTACACCACATATCCTCTCACCCCTTCTGAAGTTAACTATGCTCAAGCCCAATTGGAATGGTATTCCACTCTCTATCTCTTTGTTTCTTTTCCTTTAACATTTTTACTTGCATTTTTTAGCATTTCACTTGCATTTTTCACCATTCTAACATACAATCACACTTGGGAGATGCTTTTTGCATGTCAACACCTTCATTTTGCACTGAAACCCTTGACTATGCTCACTCTTGTTGACATTGCTAACACCACAAACACCACTCAACACTTAGCAATCATTTTGCATTTGCTTTCTATAAGTCCTTGTTTGATTGACAAGACTATTCATGGCACCTCATCTCCACCTCCAGTAGGCCCTAATGTAGATGTTGGGTTAGGACTATGCACCCGTGGAACCCTCAGTGTTCTAGCCATCAATGTTTTCAGTTACTATATTAAGGGATGTTATCCCATAGTGTCACACTTATAGGAGTTTGGGATGTATGTTTTGAATCAATGACTAACACAAAAGAAAACATCCAGAAGATTACCTTATCCTAAAGGTAACTCTAAGAAGTTCCACTAGCAACAACAATATTATCCAAGTGAAAATTCACTGTAACCATATGAGCAATATCAATAATGGTAACAACCACAATCATGGGCATTAGCACCACCAAGGAAGCAATACCCTTATAGACAACCTGATCGATATGGGTATTATGTTCGACAACCCTTGTCGCCACGTGACTCCTCTAATCATGTTACTACTTTTCAATCCCACTACCATCCTTCTATTTATTATTGAATTCATTCTCCACACGCAAGAAGGGATACCACCTCCTACCCATATCCTCCTCCTATTCCTACAAATCTTACTTTTCTAGCCACACAACTACCACCTAATCCACCTATGTAGGGTGAACTCCTAGCTCAACCACAACAACACAATGCTACGAGGATCATTAATCTACAACCAGTTTGTTAACCGAGTGGTTCAAACACTCGATAAATAAAAAGACCTATAGTTGACAATCCTATTCCTTTGTCTTCCTCTGTATCAAATTCTTTTGAGTCTCCTTCAAACAAAACATTTCCTAGATACCATACTATAATGCTTACTCATACTTTATCTGATCATATCCATGATGGAAAAATTTATCGAAAATTTGTAGATCCTAGAAGTCCTCTTATTTATTTGTATATTGCTAGGAATGAACCATGCGAAGCTCTTCTTAATTTTGATTTCAGTGTCAACTTGATCTCTCATGAGATGTATACTACATGGAACCTACCTCCTTTAAAGAAGAGTAATATAGGATTAGAATTGGTAGACTAGTCCATCACAATTCCATTGGGACTAGTAGAAGACATTGTGACCACTGGCTATAGATGGTCTTATTTCATCAATTTTCTAATGATCAAAGTAGAGAATTGCAAAGGGGACTTCCCAATCATCATGGAAAGGACATGGCTAAGCACCATTAATGTAAGGATGGGCATCAAAGATCTTTCCCTAGAAATATCCAGAGAAAGTGCATTTGGAAAGATCGAGAAGAAGCAAGTTCCATACATCCCTTATAGCAATACAGGATGCAATTATGTGCAGAAACTCTCGGTAGCAAAATGAGCATCCATCTTGGCATGTAAGTAGTGTGTACTAGAGGAAAAAATTCAAAGGTGTCTATATGAAACAACCACAAAATAAGAAGGAACCCAGTGACTGACCACTAATTCTAAGAGTAGCACACTTTTCATGGAACCAATTAAGAGCTGGATATGTGCATACGTTGCAAGAATGGATGAACTAGAGCAAGTTCATCACCAACTCTCTAATGATGCAAATGATGATACCTATTGAGAAGAGTTGAAAATTCTTAAAAATTTCAAGCAAGAGAAAATCAATGGAATATGTTTTCTTAAAAAATGGAAAGCTGGTTCTAATCAATGCAAATATTTCTTAAAATAGAAAAAGAATGTTGTTTAATGTGGTTGAAAATGGTTAGTAGATTTTTCCTGGTCATATCCTAAACTCATAAGAATTAATCCTAGGATATGCCAGCATCACATCTACACTAATCCAACCATGAAGCCAAAGAGGTATCCACAGAGGTGATTGAACCCCAAACTAAAGTAGATCATCAATGAGGAAATTGAACAACTTCTCAAGATGGGGTTCATTTATCCCATTGCAGATAGTGAATGGGTTAATCCACTCATGACTATGCCAAAAAAGGTGGCAAGTGGTGGGTCTACATTGATTTTTAACTACTAAATATGGCAACATTCAAGGACCATTTTCCATTGCCATTTTTTGATCAGGTGTTAAACATAATACTTAGGCATTGCTACTACAATTTTCTAGATGGTTATAATGACTATAACCAAATTGAGATCATACTTGAGGACCAGGCTAAGACAACATTCACGAGCCCTTGGGGGAATTTTACATATCGCAAGATGCCTTTTGGTCTATGCAATGCCCTTGCTATCTTTCAACACCTGGTTCTGAGCATTTTTCAATAACAAATTGGTTGTGGTGTGGAAGTCTTCATGGATGACTTCTCTAGTTATGGAGCTACATTTAAGCAAGCCCTAGATCACCTTGAGCAAGTATTAAAATGATGCATTGAGACAAATCTCAAGATCAATTACCAAAAGAGTCATCTAATGGTCTAGGAAGGCATTGTATTAAGGCACAGAATATCACAAGTATGAATTGAGGTTGACCTTAAAAAAATAAGAGTCATCCAAGGAATAACCCACCAATTAGAAACTATCAAATATGTTTAGTAATTACTTAGACATACTAGCTATTACTAGTGATGCATAGAGAATTACCCTAAAATTGCAAAATCATTGGTGGAGCTAACAAAAAAAGATGCTCCATTTGTTTGGACCACAGAATGTAAAACATTATTTTAGTAACTGAGAAAGAAGCTTGTAGAAACTCCAATCCTACAAAAACCAAATTAGTCTAAACCATTTAATATTATGATAGATGCATCAAATTACACCTTGAGAGCTATGCTTACATAGATTTATGATAAGAAACATCCATACTACATCCAATGCACTTTCCAAAGCATTGTGGGTGCACAACTGAACTACACTACCACAGAAAAAGAATTGATGGAAGTGGTGTTTGCTCTAGAAAATTTCAAGTATTATGTACTTGGATATAAAGTTTTTGTGTACATAGACCATAGTTCCATCCATTTCCTAAGGAACAAGCCAACAGTGAACCCTCATGCCATATGGTGGCTAGTAATCTTATAAGAATTCGATCTCACAATGCTAGATCAAAAGGACACTAAGAATGTGATCGCTGATCACTTATCTTGGTTATGATGGGATAATAAATAGGAAGAAAGCCCACTATTTGATATGTTTCTTAATAAAATCCTCTTTTTTGGGGCTATAACTAAATAATTTTTGAATGAGCCTAAATGGTATGATGGCATTCTCACCTATCTTCTCATCTAAGAGATGCCACAAGGGTTGGATCACCAGAAGAAACAATAGTTTCTTCACTAGGTAAAATGCTTCATGGAGATCAATGAAGACCTCTACAAGATGTGTATTAATGACCTAGTTTGATGGTATGTCCCTAATGTTGATCAACTATGCGTTCTCCAAGATTCTCATGAAGGTCCTTGCAGAGGCCACTATGTTCAGAGATGCATGTAATTAAGATCCTAATGGTAGGATATTATTGGCCAATAATCTTTAAGGATTCTTATCAATATATCCACTCTTGTGAATGATGCCAACATGATTGTGGAATTACTACTCGAATGAAGGAACCTCAACAATGGATTCAACCATTGGAACCCTTCAACATCTACGGCATTAACTTTATGGATCCCATTACATCCATGTCAAATGGAAAGGCATACATCATATTTGTTGTTGACTATTGTACAAAATGGGCAAAAGTAGCATCCATCATCAATTGTACATCTTCTACTATTTCTTGGTTTGTACAAAAAAATGTTGTAAAAAAGTTTGGTGTGCCATGTGTATTACTTTTTGATAATGGAAATCACTTTATAGGCACTACCTTTCAAAAGCTTATGCAACACCTGGGGGTTAAACATAAAATCACAACACCCTACCACCCCCAAGCCAATGGTAAAACTAAGGTTACTAATAGAGAAATCACAAGGATTCTAATAAGAACTATTAGCAAATATAATAAGTACTAGAGCACAAAACTTAACGATGCCCTTTAGGCCTACTACTCAACATGGAAACTTTTAATAGGCTACTCTTCCTATGAGCTTTTGTATGGAAAATTACCAATACTTCTTATTCAATTTGAGCTCTATACCCTTTTAATAGCCTATGACCTTGACCTTGACTTGAGTCTAGCACAAAAAGAAAGACTAATGAATCTCAACTTACTAGATAAAAAGTAATTGATGGCCCTATTATCTAACAAGTTGCACACGGCCTACAACAAAAAGCATCATGACCTTAAAATCAAGAAATTCAAATTTCAACCAGGAGATAAGGTTCTCTACTAGAATCCCACATACGTACCTCAACAAACTAAGTTCCAAACATTGTGGAAAATACCTTATATAATTTATGAAACTTTTCCTTCTAGGGTCATGATGATCTACAAACTTGAGAGCCCAAACAAGAAATAGTTGGTCAACATACAAGTCAAACCTTTCTATGAGCATAAGCCAGCAAATAAAACAAATGCCTCATTGGATGGAAAACCATGCTCAATATTTCAAATCTCCTCCCTTTAACTCAGTCATGAGGGAGATTTCCACCCATGTTAGCTATATAAGCAACTCCTCAATTTTTTACCATTTTTGTTTTACACATTTTTGTCTTGCAACTTTTTATTTTACACATTCTTTATTTTATATCTTCTTATTTTCATGTTATTAATCTTTTCTAATTTTTGTTTTACAACATCGTTAGTACATTTATTAATTTTTTAATATTTTATACTTTCTTTTATCTTTTCTTTTATTCTAGTGTGATTTTCTAACTTTTTGTTAATAAGTGCCAGGCACAATGGTAATTCGTTGCTTGCTAGTGATATGTACTATGTTGTTATTTGATTGTTGGTGTCTAGATTCTAGCTTTAAATTTTGTTACTAATAATGAGGACATGGTTTCTTCTGATGCAATAGGCAGTGAGTCCACAATATCCACCCATCCACAAACTCTATGGTTTGCTTGTTTTGGAAATGTTCAGTCCCTTTTTCATTAATAAAACTATAATGAATTTGTGACTTTGGTAGTTTCTAGAATTGAAAAGGATTCAAAGTTTTGAATAGGATGTGACTTCAAAAGGATTTGATATTCTTTGTTCTTCTCTACTTACTTAGGCACATGTGTGTTGTCATGGATTTCTTACCATTTCATGTTGACTAATAAAGAAAGTTGAATAAGTCTTTGCATGGTGTGGTTCTCATAAGAAAAAACACACAATGGAAATTCAAAGCACACCTCTTAGACACAATAAACAAATAAGTATTTCCATAGTGTGGTTCCCATTTAATAACAAAAAATAAATAATGAAAATTCAAAGCACACTTAGAAAAAATAGACAAGCTACATGCATTGGTTATGGGACTAGAAAGACATGTTGCCCATGCTTGAAAGTCCTCTCTAAGGTCCTTCCTCACTTCCTACTTCTCCTTTTTTCTTTAATAAGGAATGATGGTTGTTTTTTGGAAGCACTCTTGTGTCTCAGGGGGGTGGACTAATCTTAGAATGATGATGTGAAGTCACTGAATATGGTTGGCTTTGGTCTAGACTAAGGATGGATCTTATCAAGTCATTTAATCATAAAATTCACAAGGGAATTCATGTGATCTTAATCAGGAACTCCATTCCACTCTTTCTTGTCCATATATGGTTTCCATGTTTCACCTCACTATCAATTTCATGTTCTTGTTTGATGTCCTAGTTTGATTTGTTGAAATTCTTAGTTAGTTACTTCCAAGTTTTTATACTTAACATTACATAATCATTAATCAACCACAAGGTTCAAGGACTCCTTTATTTGAAGTTATGCAAGGGTGATAAATAGCCTGTGCCTACTTTGGGGAGGATCCACTTGCATATCTTTTGGTTGGGTTAGTTACATTTTTTATCCTTAACACTCTTATAATCAAATCCTTTATTTTACCTCATTAATAACATCCAATTGTATGCATCTTTACAAACTTTTTTAATGAAATTTCCTTTTTATTATTGTGAATTCTTACACCCTTCCTTGTGTAGAAATTTTTCAAATTTAATAGCCCGCTTATCTATTTTACCATGTTTGCTAGTTTTATTGCTAACACTCCTAAAGGAATCAATCTATCACAATCATAACCTAGCCTAGTGTAACCATGAACAAGATAAGGTACTTAACAACTATGTGTTACACATTGCATACTCATTACTAATTTTTTTTTTATTGCAGTAAGAAGCATGGACTAGAACTGGAACTATCTTCACTAAGGATGATGTAGCAATACCACACAACAAGACCATTCATGATTGTTGGATCTTCTCTCTTGTTCTTCAACTGAAAAGAGGCGTTGGATGTTAGTTTTATCTAGGGTGTTTACTTCTCTTATCATGAACACCTAATTTTGTAAATATTGTAACTCCATACACTTGGACACTCAGAGTCTATTATTTCATTTGAATTAGTTTGTATGTTAGTCAATAATCCCATACCTTCCTAATATTTTGTAAGGAACTTGTTCCTCCTCTTCTTCACTTGAGGATGAGTTTTCATTCAATCATGGAGGTATAATAAATCATGTTTTGACTAGTTCTGATATTGGATATCCAATATCGGAGCCTTGACATTGGATACCCAATGTTGGAGCCCAGGATGTGATGTCAAATATTCGATATCATGGGGTATATGCCAACCTATAATATAGTGCTTGGACTCACGATTTTCTATAAGTTTTTTATAGTTTTTGTCATACTTAGTGAAGCTCTTGGACTTTATTTTCTCTAGGGTTAGAATATTTTCTAAGTGCCCATAGTAAGAGTTTGAGTGTGTATGGATCTTTGTTCAAGCATTAATAATGTACCTAAGCACAGTAGTGTGACAAGAATAAAAACAAATCCTTTTGATCATCCTTCCAACACTGAGAATAGATTAATGTTTCCTTGATGCATCTAATATTCATGCACTTCATTTTAATATGATTTCATGAGGTAATTAATTTTTAGTTATTAATGAACACAAGCATGACCACCTTGAGCATATGTGTAGCACTTGGTAACCTAAAAACACTTAACATTTGGTAGCCCAGGAGCACTATATGTGTTCAGGATGTGTCTAAAACATTGAATGAGTACTTGTGTTAGGCTATCTAGGTAGTAGAATAATTAGATATTAAATTCCTCTACCTTCCATTCTTGTTGTAGGATTTTTCACTTAAAAAATATAAAAATGATAAATATCATGTGCCTCAATTACACTTAAACCATATCCTTGAGCTTCACAAGTGTAGTTGGGAAGATAACAAACATTCTCAATGCCCATTTCATTTCCTAGAGAATTAATGCACTGGAGAACTATAGGTCCATGGAATCTGACTAGATCATGCATGAACATCTTAGTGATTCATATGGTTGGATGTAGGGGTACCTCATTTCTCATCAAATTTCCTTCAAGACATCTTCCCTAACTCCAAGATAACTTGTCTAAGATTTGATTATTTTAGGAAAGACATCTCCTACTTCTCCAAGATGTTAGATGAGTTGCATGGTTTGGCCATATCGATGGAATGCCATTAACGTAACCTTGTCAATGGGATCTCGTTGACATGATCCTATCGACACAATGTTTGACTCATTAACGTGTATCTGTCTATGGGACATCCTATTTCACCTATAAATGTGTACCTTCCATTACATTGATGGCATTCTTTTTATAAGTTGTAGTGAAGCTCTAGTAGTTTTTCCATTTAGAAGTTAGAATATTTTCTAAGTGCCTACAATAGGATTCAAAGAGTGTATGGATGTTTATTTGAGCACTATTGTACCTAATCACTTTAATTTGCTCGATAATAAATATAATTTTTCTTATCAAACCTTGTAGCACTTGGACTAGATTAATTATTTCTTTAAGCATTTAATATTTTAACCACTTTCCTTTAATGTTTTAGGTAATTAACATAATTAATTAAGGTAAATTAAATAGTAAACATAAGTACAACCACTTCGAGCATGTGTAACACTTGGTAATCCTAGTAACACTTAACGTTTGATAACCCATTAGTGTTATACATGTTCAAGATGTGTACAACAAGTAGGGATAAATTCTTATCTTAGGATTAGTTAAGTGTTAGCTAGTTGTTAGATTAATTTAGTAATTAATTACCTTATTCTTTATTGTTAGGCAACTTAAAACATAAAAAGGATAAAAAATGATAAAAACCCTATCTCAATTATACTTAAGCATACCCTTCTACTCACAAGTATAACTGGGAAGATAACAATTGCAATAATTGATGCACTTCCTAGACCAATATATGTAGAAGCCTATAAGTCCTTGGAATTTGACCAAATCATGTGTAAAAGCTTGTGATTCGTATGGTTGGTTGCAGGGTCTACTTGGCACTCATCATTGGTGTCATTGTCAAGGAATTTTAGTGAGCTTCATGTGCTTCTAAGACTTAGTAAAAATCATTTACATCATTGGATTAAACCTTAATGTCACAATCACCATAATACTAATAACAACTGTAAAAAAGCATGCCAAATTTTTCTTCTAATCCAAAATGTCTTCTTCTCATAGGTGCAATAGATCAAAACCATAAGTACCCTAAGAATGAAAAGTAATGTTAACCCATCCAGATGATTTTGTGCCTAATTTTACCTTCATTCTGCATCAAGAGGAATAGCTATGGTGGAGAAACATGGAGGGAAACATTGTGTTGCCACCCAACCAATCAATTCTTGGGATGCTGCTCCAAACTCTTAAGAGGTTCGACATCTAGGATCTCAATGATGAATATGTTGTATAGGAACATGAATATCAGGACTATCATCCCATTGAAACACAATGAAAAAGAGATAAGAATGGGAGAAATGCTATGAAGCTCTAAAGGAGAAAGAGTTTAAGAACCCCTTATTCTTGCTGAACTAAAAGAAGATAAGGATCCCCTCTTTGAGGATTCTTAACACATAGAATCTCCTCCCCCTAATTTTGGTGATGGGGGCTTGAACTAGAATTTACAATCCACTATAAACAATCTTGGTTCAGGAAAGAATGGATCCCATGATCATGGGGGATTCAAAGGTGGGAGTTATGGCAAGGGCAAGGATAGGCATCATGATGATGATCGTGGCTATGATTATCAAAAAGGAGATGGTAGGCATCACGATGCTAGTCCTCCTTCCTATTCACCTTCATCATCCTCTTCTTCCTCCTCAAGCTTTGGCCAAAGCTATAGTAGACGTGATTGTGATGGAGGTGACCAACGAGATAGAAATGATTGTGATTGTAGGGACCACCAGGATGATCAAGATTAGAGGCATGCACATTCAAGGAAGGTCCACCACCATTAGAGAAGGGGTAGTAGAGGGCATCATGAGCACCATGGCCATCATAGAGGAAATGACTATGATGAGCCTTTACTTGCAACTTAAAACATGTTGAACATAGTAGAGGTAGTCAGCATTCCAATAAGGCATATGAAAGATAGCCGAATAAAGTAGTTCATCTCCAAATTTGAGGGGGGATACAATTTAGATCTGTAGAATCATCTACAAACATTTCATCATGCTTGTGCTTTGTAAAACATAGACAATGATTAGCAAAATCCTAAGTTGTTTACTAGGACACTCATAAAAGAAGTAGAAATTTGGTACCACTCTTTGGAGCTGGAATCAATTCATAGATGGAGTATGATGCTTGAACTATTTAATGACAAATATTAGACATACTCTTGAGTGTCCAACTTGAAAAATTATATGCATGGTTGATGAAAAGGAACACATGAACCCTTGGATGTAGCCATTTGTTGGTATTATTCTCTTTTGCACAAATGTGCTGGGCAAGATTATTCTCAAAAGGAGTAGCTTTGTCATATTATAGATGAGCTCCAATTAAAAACAAGAAGAACTCTTAGGGTTTATGCCCAAGGGAGATTGTTAGAATTAAGATCCCATCAAATACAAAGGCTCATTGAGAAATTTTTAAAAGAAGAAAGAGAGCTTAGAAAGAGAGAAAGTGCTAAGGAGAATAATTAGAATCCTTCCATCAAAAAAAGAAAAGTTCAATTTATTAACAATGAGGAGAAGACATCAGTTGATGAAGTAGTGTAATGAAAAACCTTGTCGATCTAGAAATATATCTCTAAAATTTTGGCTAAGGTAGATAAAATGTAGGACTTTTTGGATGAAAAATTCCAAATAGCTCTAAAAATTGCAAAGAAATCCAAAAAACAAAGTAACAATCATGATCACATGGGAAGGAAGGAAGCTGAACATGCCCACCAAAGGGGTAAGGACAAGGCTACTATAGTTGAAGAGGTTGTGGAGTATAAATCTGATGATGATTATGGGTGTGACATTTGCCAACATGAATATCCTATGGGATGTTGCACTATTTTTTCACACTTGCAGGAATTGGAGGTGTACATTCTAAATCCTAGATTAGCAAGAAGACAAGCACCTAGAAGATTGCCTTATCCTCAAGGAAATCCCAAGTAGTTCCACCAACAACAACAAGCTTATTACCCAAGTGGAGCTCCACCACAACTATTTAAGCAATATCATCAGTGGAAGTATCCACAATCATGGAGAATGCCACCACCAAGGCAACAATACCCTTATATATAGCCTAATCCATATGGGTACTATGTTCAGCAACACATATCTCCACATGAATCTTCCAATCATGCCTCATTTCAACATGACTACTACCCTCCAGAGTACTACAGAGGCCATTCTCCATCTCCTAGTGGGAAGTCCTCATTACCTTATCACCCTTTTCATCCTTTTGTGCATGTTCCTTCATCCTTAATCCAATTGCATCCTACTCCTTCCATGTAGGGAGAAATTCTAGACTAGCCACAACAATGTAATACTACTAGGGCTATTAACTTAGAACTTAGACCTCAAAAATGATCATTTTTGTAAACCAATAGTCCTACAAAGCTCTAACAGACTCATATAGCTAAAAATCCTACTTCTTCCTCATCCTTTGTATCTAATCCACTTAGCATGAAAAAGTAAAATGGGTTTTATGGGTAGATTGCATTTGTTAGAAAGAATTTCTTAAGACTACCCCATATGAACTAGTTTATGGCCAAAACCATATTTTACCCATTAACTTATAAATCCCTACTTCTGAGTTCTTCCTGGAATACCTAAATCCCAATGAAGGTCTCAGTGCTAGATCTTATAATATTTGGGATGTTGAACTAAAATGTTTAAAAGCACAGGAAGACCTCTCAAATCATCAAACCATTATCAAAATATGATTCGATAAAATGTTTTCTACTAAATCATTTCAAATAGATGATCTAGTCTTGACAAGAGATAGAGATTCTAGGCAAAAAGGTCCATAAACTAAGTTTTCACTAATGTGGTTAGGACCAGACCAAGTCATGGAGGTTCTAGCCCCAAATGTTTATAAGATAGTTGACCTTCAAGGCAACAGATTCACTAGAAACTTCAACATGTTCCACCTTAAACATTTTTATACTAGTGTTCCATGTGGACAACATATAGCTTTAGGTCCATATCCATATAGGTACATGCCTTAGAAGTAAACCTAATAGATGTTTGGATTCAAGACTTAGTATTTTATTAAGGTTACTGTATAGATTATGGGAATCCTTATAATTCTTTCTTTCATCATTAACTAAATTTCAAAATGAGTTCATTATCGCTAAGTTATAAGAATCTTATCTTATTAAGTTACCTATTAACTATATGTTGTTTTATGGTGCTACCTTTAAAGTTGACTTGATGCCATGGCATTGTCCTTTAGGTTGTGTCTATTCAAGATGACATGTATAATTTTAAGTTATGTCCATAATTTGATGATCCATCCCCGATTATGATGAGATAACTCAATGTGAGAAATTCATGATGTGCTACAAAGAATTTGATCTAGCATCGCACTATTGAAATGCAAAGTTCATTCTTTCTCATGCTCGATCATGATTCATATTGATTACTCTTTAAGTTCATAATGATGGCACATAGCTAGAGTTCCTTCCTTTCCTTAAATAAAATAATAATGATGATAATGATAATAATTAGTTTAATTCTTTTGACTAAAACCACCAAGGATCTCATGATTAAATTTGTTGACATATGTATTGAAGAGCTACAAGATAGTAACTTAGTCTATTTATGTATCTCAATAAAATCCTTAAAGCATTGGATTAAACTTCTTTAGGTATGTTTCTAAAGGCATATAATATTAGGTTTATATTTTATCTAAAATAATCATAATTATTATGTATTAATATACATAGGTTTTAATATATATACACACACACATTTATGATATAGTATATACTTGGTGTTAAAAAAAACTTTATTGAAATGCTTGATCTTTTCTTTGTTGATTTGGTTAGGGCTTGATATTAATGCTAACATCGCCCATAAATGAGGCCTTTTCCTTACTTATTAAACCTTAAGTTCCAACTGGTCGTTAACAAAACAAAAAAATCATGATTGAAAGATTGCCACACCACACCAGTGCTACTCCCATTGTTACCGCAAGGCTCTTCATCTTACCATGCAACCTTAGTTTTCTTCCCACCTATATACCCACTGCCACTTGAGTCTAATCAAAGCAATACCACCACTGCTGCAACCACACAGCCCTACCCTTCTCACTACCGTGATCTACCTTCACAAATCCCCGCCCTTCTCACTACTGTGATCTACCTTTGCACGTCCCCGTTCAGTCATCAAAACCTACAACTTGCCTATCCTCCCATGTATCCTTTACTACATCGCACCACAGAAACCCTTTGCTATCGTTGTGTTGCTATCTTTCCTTCACATCACCTACCATCAGTCGTTTCCCTGATGCTACCATTCGTCAAGCCTGGCCACCAGGTGCCCTTGTGCATCCCTATTGTTTAGTAGTGTCACCATCTACTGCAGTGCTCTTTTCCCATCTACCACTACCTTGCCCACAGCATCATGTTCCTAATCTACACCACCAGCTTGACGTATTACGACTACTCTCCCCTATCACATTTTCCCGTCAGCATCCTTGCCATCATTGATAATGATGATGAAGAGGCCACCCCTAAAATACCAAAATCCTCATTACTACACACCCAGGCCTACCTTGGTCATGTATGCTATGCAGATGGCCACGCAAGGCCTTGCAAATTACCATACAACCTTAGCTACCTTGCTTGCTTTCACGTTCACATGAATGAATGTATGACCACCATTTTACTTTTACTATGTGAAGTTAATTAATACAACTATTGACTCATGCTATTGCTGCTTTTTTTGTTGGGCTGTTGTTGGAATGAGAATCGTGTCACTGTTCACACCGATGTAATCAGTCCACTGCATGTTGATGCTAGATGCATTTTGGACTCATCCATGCCTCCTACAATTTTCAATATGTGTTTTGGTTTCTGGACATAATAAGAACTCTTTCAACCTTTCAGGCTTCACCCATTTATTTGCAGAGTTTCTTTTTAATGCTGAAGTTTACACTATTTACATTTTAGAATTTTCTACCTGTCATGCTTAGCATAAATGCATTCATAATTTATGTGCTTCTTATTAGTGTTTCTAGTATTAGGTTATAACTTCCTCACAAGGGTTTCAGACCAGGTTCCGCTTCTACAGCTATAGATTCATCTTCAATACCTTTATATTTGATTTTGTTTTTATTATCACATATTCTAGGAATTATGAATTTTAGTTACATATCTTGACATAAGACATTATGATCCTTGGATCAGGTAAAGTGACAATGGTTTCGTCCATGTGCTACCTTATTTGGCTAGTTTGAAAAGTTCAAGATGATGTGTAGTTATCTTGATCACCTTATTTGATTCCAGAGTAGAATGTGCCCCAACATGCATAGTTGCAAGACTATTTATCGTTCTGATTTTAAATTTTTATTTTAATTCATATTTTTATATTTAAAAAATGCTACAATTTATGATTTTATGATATACTAATATTCTTTATTTTTACTTGGACAGTTATCAAGTACAGAGAAAACCAAGAAGATTGAGATCACAAAGCATCTATGGAGATTAGTTGTAAATATTTTAAACATCCAAAGTATTAGTTAGAAGATAAATAAGATCTTCGATTTCCATGCATTAAAGACAAATGGCACCCATGCTTCACTTCGGAAGACACATGGCACTCATGATGCACTTTCGAAGAGAAAAATAAAGAAGAGGAGAAGAACGTAAGGGCTATAAAAGCCCATATACATAGATGAAGAGGAGGATCATCAAGGAAGAAGAAAGCAAATTCTCTTGGCTTCTCTCTTTTGCTTTTCATATATTGTTTTCTCTTCCTTTCGTTCTCCTATTTCATCCCACCATCTCGTCATCCTATACCCCTTCTTCCCTTCAATATTGGTGTTATTGCTATGTGTCACTCACTACTTGGTGTTAGTATTGTTACATGCAATCTTTCTTTGTTGGATGCTTGTTTCTATTACTATTGTTAATCATTATTGGACAATGTTGTTACTTGCAAGCTATTGATACTACTTGTTGCAGCTGCTATGTATTCCCACCATGGCTACTTGTAGCCATTAATGAATCTACTAAGTTCTGTCTTTTCTCTACTTGAGGTTATTTCTTTTTAATATTATGATCTTTCTAAATTATTTCATCTTTAATATTTTTTTTTGAAAATAATTTAATATTTTCAAATTTAGTGGTTTTATTTAAATTATTGATCACATTCCTCTTTCACCGAGACTATTCCTAGGCTAGCCATGCCCATAAGAAAGGTGCCCTAGGCAATAACCTTACCAAATTAAGCACTTTAGGGGTCTTGCGTATTAGTTTCCCTCATGGCCTAAATTTTTGCATCAACAACATCCTTTACTTACAAAAATACAATAATTTTATGTTAAACCCCCACCATGCTAGGCTTGCCAATAGTATCCACTCTAAAGTTGAAAGAGAGGGAAGAAAGGAGGTAAGATAAACTATCTTATGTCTTTCTTCATAGCATTGCAGATATCTTCCCTTGGCAAGATTAAGGGTTATTATAAAGAGTTAGGTCATAATTTTAATTTAAGGTTTTTTGGTTTTGGCAGAATACCAACACTCACCTTGCTATGAAGTTTTCACATCAGAGTGGGGTAAGATTTTGGGTGGTCGTGAAGTAGCAATGCTAGCCTTTGGAACACAAAAAGGTAGGTGCAACTTGCAACAACATTGGCTTTTCAATGTCCAAGAACTGTTGTGAAAATTTTTTTCAAAGCCCAAATAACCTATAACCTCCATGCTACCTTTTGATAGTAGGGAGATGGATGGCAACATTGGTTTTTGTTGCAAAAAAAAATGTTGTTTCTCAAACATTTTGTTGGTTTTGGTAGAATGTCAATGTTGGTCTTGCTAGAAAATTTTCATAGTAGAAGAAGGTAAGGTTTTGGGTGGTTGTGAGTAGCAATGCTAACCTTTGGAACACACAAAGGCAAGTGCAAATTGCAACCACACTAGCCTTAAAATATCCAGCAACTATAGTGAAAATATTTTTAAAGCCTAAATCACCTATAACCTCCATGCTAGATTTTGGTGACAAGGAGATGGGTGACAGTTTTGGTTTTTCTATTGGCAAGGAGGTGGGTGACAGCATTGGTTTCTTTGTCACAAAAAATATATTGTAGAAGTTTTAATGTTTTGTTGTAAATTCAAAGTTTTATGCTTACAAAAAGCATTGTTACAATGAAAAATAGGATTGAATGCAGAACTTGGATAGAGACCCTCCTTCTAGTGCTAGAAAATTGTAGCAACTAGAAATTTGGTTTCTAGATAACTAAAAATACTATGTGGAATAACTTTAACCCTAGATCCCAAAGGCCTCCAAAAATAGGATTCAAGGTACCTTTGATGATCTTGCTAATTACCTAAGGACTTACCAAGTGTAAAAAAAATGAAAATAATGCAAATTTTGTTGAAAAAAGGTACAAAATAACATGAAATTATACTAATTTGCACAACAACCAAAATTGTAAACTTTATTGTAATAAAATATTGAATAGAAAGAAGAGTTCGAGATGTGTACAAATGGTGCCTCAGGTACAAAGGATGCACTTCAGTCGATGTTTGGAGTCTCTTGAAGCTAGTAGACTTAGAAACCATAGTAAGCTCCACAATCCAGATGCTCCACAACTTCTGAAATTGCAACACCTTGTTGTTCCCTTTACTAGATCTACAACATTGGTGATATATGAAGGTGAGATGTGTGGAGGGTTTTAGACCACAAGGGAGAGCCATGTTGGGAGTCTTGATGCCTAGGTTTCTCAGTGTTGCCACAAAATCTCACATAATCTCAGGGGTGGAATAGTGGTCAAAATAGTTGTAGGTTCCATGTTGAGAATGCTTCAAAAGCCTTGTGTTTGCAATGAATTACTAAAGTTGTGGAATGAAAAATTGGTGGAATCTCAAAAAATCGTGGAACCTTTCCATGGTGTTCAAGATTGGATTATCTAGGTTTTATGGCCATAATGTTGGCTACAAATTTCTACCCTAATTGTTGAAAAATTGATGTTACTTGTAGGTATAGTAGTATCCAAATCCAGTATGGTTTCCATTTATAATAAATTTTGGTACCCACCAAGGTATCAAAACCATTCTAGTTACCAAAACTAGTAAATGGGAATTTCACCCATGCTGGCATCTTCCACCCACACTAGCCTTCTAGGAATAATGTTGAGCCTACAGTAGATAGATGGGATGTTGGAACAACGTTGGGGTTGCTTGAGCAATGCTAGGTTTCAAGAGCAATGTTGGGCTACAAGAGAAAAGCTGGGATGTAGGAGTAACATTGGGCTATAAGAGCAATGCTAGGCTACAAGAGCAACACTGAGCAAGCTAGAGTTAAAGCCTACAATGCTGAGCATAGGTGCCTCCAATGTAGTAAAGGTCATACCACCCAAAAAATCTATGAAAACGCTAATTTTGGTAGTCCAAAAGGCACTTTTGAAAAATAGCACACCCCCCACCCCAAGCTTAAATATAGACATAATATGACTTTTGTTTTTCACTTGGGAATTATGGCCATGACCACTTGTGACACATTTTCTTAGCCCAGAAAGCTAAGGCATCTAAAATTACATCTCATGGGTTACAAACTCCACATTTTACAATGAAATTTTAGCCTTTTGTTTCATGGGATGAAAATTACAAATCCAAAAAGGTTACAACATGCATTTCCTTGTTGGTGTTTCATAAAGTTCCAACATCTTCCTAAAATAACATCAACATAATCAATAGTGAGGATGTTACAATGTACCTTATCTTTAAAAGAAGCAATTCTAAAGGACAAAATACACTTCTTCTTAACCTCTTGAAATGATCCTTAAATAGCTAATGGATTCTATAGGGCTTAGGATGTGGAAATGTCTTCAAACTAAGGTTACAAATAGTCTTTGAAGAAATCACATTTTCATGAGCTCCACCATCAATTAAATTGTGTATCCATTCACCACTATCTAGACACATAGCTCCAATCCTAAAAAGCATATTTCTTCTATGATCTTCATTAGCATTAATATTTTTCATAAAATGCAAGAATTAATTTCAGTAATATCTTGAATCATTGGTCCAACAGAATTACCTTCATTAGAGGATTCTTAATTTTCCAAGGTCTAAAATTCCTTGCCTTGGGAAATCTTTGGCTTTTTACACTTCCATTATTTGTGTCTCTTTTCTCCACAATTGAAGCATTGAAGTTTTGATGCATAGCCATTTTCCTGACCCTTTCCATTCATGGAATAGTCTTTCTTGGAGTCTTGGCCCTCCTTGAATTTCTCTTGCTTCTCCTCTGTGTCTTCTTTGGCATTTCCCTTCTCCCTAGCTTCTTTCTCACTTTTAGAAGCTTTGGAGTCCTTTTCTTTAAAACATTTTGCATCTTTATTATATCCTTGGTGTTTCTTCTCCTCCTTAATAGCCAATTTAAAATCCTCATCCAATGTTTAAGGCTCATAGAAGGTTAGCTCTTATTGATACTTCCTTTTAAGTCCTTGAAATTTGAATGCTTATTTATAATTATCCCAATGAAATTTTGCAAGCTAGAATTCCTTACAAAAATCCATGTAGTAGTCCTTCACACTCTTATCACCTTACCTTAGGTACTTTAATTTCTGGATGGCCTCTTATCTATAATGAGCCTTCTCAAACTTTTTCTTGAGCATGAACTACATTAAAGACCAATCCTTGATAGGAGTACTATTATTAATCTTGTAAGAATGACTTTCCTTCTCCCATAATGTAAGTGCTATGACTTCCAATTTGGTTTCAACAAAAGATACCTTTTGATGATTTTCCACATCTTCAAGTTCAAATTACTTGTTAATCATTTTCAGCCAAGAGAGAAAAGATTTAGTTCCTTCCATGCCATTGAAAGATTTGACTTCAACATGAGGCATCCTTGAAGCATATCTGAAAGATTTTTCAAGAGTGACTTCAATTCCTTCATCTTGCTTCCTTATAGGCTTAAAAGGAAGTTCCTTTTTCTTTCATAGGAAAAATTAAACCTTGAGAATTATTTTTAGCACTAAAAGCATGAATAAAAACATCATCTTGAGCTTCTCCTTCTCCAAAGTATTCATCCTCAAAAGGAGGATTATCTTAAAGGGATGGGATTGAGGAATGTCTTGAGGAAAGTCTTGGTAAAGAATGGCATGAATTGTGCCCTTGCTTGGATTTTTTTGGTGAAGTAGCATGTCCTTGGTTCTCTCAAAGTAATTCAATTTTCTCAACAATGAGCTTAAGAGCATATCTCATGCCATCCATGTTTCTTAATAAAGCTTGAACTATCTTCTCTTTGGAGGCATGATAAGAATTAATCTAAAAGATAATTTTTGCAAAATAAACATAAGGAAGGCTAAAATTTTCAAGATTTCTCAAACAATGAGAGAAGAAATACTTAGATCGTAAGAGAAATGAGCATAAGATCTTCAAAATCTAGCTCTTACAAGCCAATGAATGTTCAATTCCATAATTATCTTCCAATTATTTTAAGATATGATAAACTTAGGGATCAAAGGTACGTTTTCAAATCCTAGGATGAGTAGAAAAAGTAGTAAGAAAGAATTCATCCAAGCTTGAGAATTTGAAGTGATTCTTTGCAATTGAGATGAGAATTATTCACTTGAATGCAATTATCTTCAATTCCAAGCTAGTTTGATAATAATTTGATGAAGAGCTCACTTTGATTCTACAATCCAAGCTCTATCAATCTCACAAAATAGCAAATTTGAACAATAAAAGAAAAATGAAAGCTTTATTCTTACTCAAATGGAAAATTTACATATGAAAGAAAGCATAAATTCCCAAGGATAGACAAGAGATTCAATCAAACTCTCATACACTCAAACAAATAAAGCACACTCTCAAATGGATAATGATCAAGGAACTTAGCCAAGAATCTATCTCTATCTACTCTTCTCTAAACTTCCTATACTCTCTCTTTGCTCTTTCTTTCTCTCTCTCTCTTAATTAAATTAAAGGCCTAAGAGGTCTATTTATATCCTTCCCTTTTGTCTCTTCATCTTTCCTCCAATTTACTATTCAATTTGATATTTGTTAAAATTTGTACAAGACATCTTAGAAAAATAAGAGACATATTTCTCAAGTGTAGAGATGTTAGAGGAGACATCTTAAAATCATAAGAGATGTCTTATGGCCTTGTCAACTAGGTCTTGTTGGCGAGGCCTAGTTGATGCATCATATCATGCGTCAATGAGGCCCTATTGACATAGTGTTTATTTTTAGCTATAAATACATGCTTACTAGCTACATTTATAGCAATAAAGATTGTAGTTGTAGCAAAGCTCTTGTAGTTTTTTCATTTCAAAGTTAGAATTTTCCTCTTGAGCGCCAGTAGTAGGAGTCATTGAGTGTTCAGATCTTTATTTAAGCATTGTTGTACTTAAGCATGATAGTGTGTGCAGTAATAAAGATGAGCTTTCTAATAAACCTTGCAACACTTTGGATGGATTAAATATTTTGTTTATGCATTTAATGTTTTTAATTATTTATTTAATACTTTCAATTATTTATTAAATTTTTCTATTAATTAAGTTAATGAAGCAATTAAAAAAGATAGATTAAACAAATAAGTATGACCACTTCGAGCATAACACATATTCACTTGGTAATGCTAGCAGTGGTATTGCTTGGTACGCCCAGTAGCGTAGCATTTGGTCACCTAGCAATGGATACGTGGGTTTAGGAAATGTACAAAAAGTGGGACCATATGCTTATGTTACAACTAGTTAAATGCTAGTTGATTAGTTAGTTTAAATTAGTTAATTAAATTACTTTTATCTCCATTCAAACATCAAATCATAAAAATAAAAAATGATAAAAATTAGATGTCTCAATTACACTTAACCATACCATTGTACATCATAAATGTAACTAGGAAGACAATGATTGACCTTAAGGCAAGATTCACTTCCTAGAAGACTAGTGCACTGGAAACAATAAAGTCCACAGAATTTGACCAAATTACACATGAACACTCTGTAATTCATATGGTTGGACGTAGGGGTACCTTCCTACTCATCATTGGTGCCATTGTTGGGGACTTTGTTTTTTGAAACATGTGTTATCTAGGATTAGTGAATATTATTTATATCATTGGAAAAACTCAAGATCAACATCACTCTCAACAACATATAAATTACTAAACACATTAATAATTTTATTCATTTTGCAAAATGTCTTCTTCTTCCCACAGACGCGAAGATGTTAAACTATTGGTACCACAAGAATACAAAGTGGTATATACTCATCCAGATGAGTATGTACTAGACTTCACCTTAATCCTACATCAGGATGAATAGCTACAATGGCATGATATGGAGGGCAGTATCATCTTGCCTCCTAATTAATATATACCTGGGATGCTATTTAAAACTCTTAAGAAGTTGAAAATATTAGATCTTCAGAAAGAATACATTATGGATGGATATGATACTCAAAACTACTATCCCACTAAAACACAATGCAAGTGAGATCAACGTCAAAAGAAACTCCATGAGGCTATGAAGGGGAAACATTACACTAATCCCTTGTTCTACTAGATCAAGATGACAATGAGGATCCTCCTCCTAAAGTTTCTCAACATAAATATTCTTCACCCCCTATTATTGGTGATGAGGATGCAACCATGAATCTACAATCAATGATTCATAAAATAGGTTCAGGAAAAAGTGATAGCCAAGGTAGGGACTTAGGAAAGCATCACAATAGCAAGAGATCTAAGGATGATGGTCACAATAAGCAAAAAAGTAATGGTAGACACCATGGTGGCAGTGGCAATCCACCTTCCTCTTCATCCTCTTCATTCAATTCTGAAGATTCCTCTTCATCTCCTGATTCTAATAGAAGCCATCGTCTAAATAATCATGATGAAGATGATCAATGAGATAACAATGATCGTGAAGGCCACCAAAACTAAAGGAGTGGTTAAAACCATCATTAGCATCATCAACACAATCATGATAATGAACCTCTGTTGGCAACTTGAAGTATGTTAAACATTGTAGAGACAATTAGAATTCCAACTAGGCATATGAAAGATAGTAGGATCAAGAACTTAGACATGAATAACATCCCAAGATTTGAGGGGGGATACAACTCTAATCCACAAATACATCTACAAGCTTTCCATGATGCTTATTCCTTACAAAACATAAAAAATAAATGGTAGAAACTCAACCTTTTCCCTAGGACACTCATCAAAGAAGCTTAAATCTAGTACCAATCTTTGGAGTTAAAATCTATCCTAGATGGAGTACCATGTTAGAGTTATTTAATGATAAATACCAAATGTATTCTCAATTGTCTAATTTCAGGAGGAAAATCCAAGGATGGAAATAGGGAACACATGAACCCTTGGATGCTACCATGAAAAAATACTATTCACTCTTGCACCAATGCCATAGCCATGGTTACTCTTAGAGGGAACAACTTTGCCACATCATAGATGGGCTTAGAGTAGAAACTAGAAGAACCCTTACTGTGTATGCTCAAGGAAGATTGTCTAACCTGAGAGCTCATCAAATCCAAAGGCTAATAGAGTAGGTAGCAAAAGAAGAAGATCAACTATGAAAAAGGGATAGTGCAAAAGAGTATAATAAGGACCCTTCCATCAGAAAAAGAGAGGTTTGATTTTGTGACGAAGAGGAGTCACCACTCGATCAAGTGGTGAATAGGAAAACCTTGCCCATCCAAAAATCTATTTTTGATATTTTGGAAAAGGTTGATAAATTATGGGACTCTTTGGATAAAAAATTTCAAACGACTATGAAGATCACTAAAGAATCCAAAGAGCAAAATAGTGATTGTAACCACAGGAGGTGAAAAGAAGCTAAATGTGCCTACCAACAATGTAAGGGTATAGATGCAGCAGTAGAAGAAGTTGTGGAAACTAACTCTGATGATGAAACTGATTGTAACATCTATCAATACAAACATCCAAAGGGTTTTTTCCCTATGGTGTCACACTTACAAGAGTCTATAGTTTATGCATTAAATGCTCAACTAGCACATAGGAAAGCACCCAAATGCTTATCTTATCCTCAAGGCAATCCAAAGGAGGTTCCACCAACAACAACAAAATTAATACCCAAGTGGAGCTTCTCCACAACCTTATTAACAATACCAATAATGGTACCAACCATAATTATGAGGAATGCCACCATCAAGGAAACAATAGCATTATAGGCAACCACATCCATATAGGTACTATGTTTAGCAACCCATCTCCCCAAGAAGTTCTACAAGTCATACCTCATTTCAACATCACTATTATCCTTCACAGTAACACCAAACACATTTATCATCTACTTGAGGGAAGAATCCATATCCATACCATCTTCTACATTCTTCTACACACACACCTCCACCTTCAACCCAATTACCTCCTACTCCATCCATGTAAGATGAGATTCATCTATAGCCCAACAACGAAATGCTACAAGGGCTGTACATTCACAACTGGCTTTCTAGCTAAATAATTCAAACAATCAATTCAAAAAAAAAATACCTTTCTTCTAACCTAACAATGCTCTTCAACCCTCACAACCTAGTTTAGTTGATCGTCCCACATCTCTAATACCCCCATCCTTTGCATCAAATACCTTCAAGTGCCCTTCAAACCAAGTGCCACCTCAAATTTGCATTGTAATGCTAACTCATGCCATTTTTGATTAGATCAAGGTTGGCAATCTTCCCACAAGAATATCTGACTTAGGAAGTCCACTTATTTACCTGCAAATCACTGGACATGAGAGCCATGTAAGGCCCTTCTTGACTCTGGTTCTAGATTTAATCTCATGTCCCATGATATGTACAAGGCCCAGAACCTACCACCTATCAAGAAGAGCAACATGCATCTAGAATTAGTAGATCAATCAATTACTATGCCTCTGGGATTAGTAAAGGACATTGTGACCATAGTTTGTGGATGGTCCTATCCTACTAATTTTCTAGTGATCAAGGTTAACAACTACAAAAGTTACTTTTCCATTATTGTGGAAAGATCTTGGTTAAGCATGGTCAATGCACGTATGAGCATAAGGGACCTATCTCTAGAAATATTGATGAGTGGCAAGGTACCCATACACTCAACCATATGAATGCGAGCATTTCACACACAATCTAGTCAAACTCCAAGGACTAAGTGCTTACAAGCCTTAATGGAACACTCGAGGTTAATCAATCATTGTCTTCCCAAACTTACTTGTATTGTCACGGTTGTATGGTTAGGTAAGCTTGAGGTATGTGATTTTTATAGCTTTTTTATTTTTTATGTCTATGCTAATAAAGGAAATGGAGAGAGAACTAAGTGACTAACTTACATTAGTTATTCATTAACTAAGTTCTAAATATTCCTAACACCAGTATCTATTCCCACTTTCCGTACACATCTTGAACCAGTGCAACACTGTTGGGATTACCAAATGCTAATCGTTACTGGGTTACCAAGTGGTACACGCATGCTCGAAGCGGTCATACTGAGTGCACTTAACTAATAGATTCGAAGGTTGAGGGAGAGATTAATTAACTAGGAAAGCATTAAACATTCAATAATAATCAATTACTAATTAGCTTAATCTGTATGCTACAAGGTTTATCATAAAGTTCATCGTTATTATCATACACAAATGTGTGCTCAGGTACAAATTGCTCAAATTAAGATCCGTTCACTCTATGACTCCTACTACGGGCACACAAGAATTATTCTAACTCTATGATTACTAAACTACAAGAGTTTGTCTAAGGATCTAAGTCTAACTTCTTGAAACAAAGGGCACCACCTCTTATTTATAGAAGATGAGGCAGGACGCAATATCGTGTATGCAATATGACATGGTAGATGTGATATCAAGTATGCGATATCATGACTCATCAAATATCAAAAGAAAATGAATTAGGAAAACTAGAGAAGAATCATATTCCATGCATTGCATACAATGATAACGAGTGAAATTGCATGCAAAAGATTTGGTCTATCAAAAGTACATATATTAAAGCATGCAATCAATCTGCATAAGAAATCAATATTTAAAGGTGTCTATACACAACAGCCACAAAATAGGAGGGCACCTAGTGGTTGATAGCTAACTCATATAGCAGCACATTATGCATGGAACCAACTGAGAGCCTAACATGTGCTTATGTTAAAGGCATGGGTAAAATTGAATAATTTCATTTCCAACTCTCTAATCAAGATGATGATACTTGTTGGGAAGAGTTAGAAATCCCTGATAACTTTAAGTATGAGCCTTTAGAGCTAAAAAATTTACCAACTAGCATGGAATATTCATTTTTAAACAATGGTAAATTGGTCGTAATTAATGCCAAACTTGCTCCTAAATAAAAATAAAAGCTATTAAAGGTAGTTAACAAGTGGTCAACAGCCTTTGCTTGGTCATATCCAGAGTTAACAAGAATTAATCTAAGGATACGCCAGTATTGCATTTACATCAACTCGGCCATGAAGCCTAAAAGGAAGCTGCAAAGGTAGCTAAAATCCAAATTAAAGTAGATCATCAAAAAGGAAATTTATAAACTCCTCAAGGTGAGGTTCATCTATCCAATTCTGAATAGTGAAGGGGTTAGCCCTCTCATAATTGTGCCAAAGAAAGATGGAAAATGGTGGATCTACATTGACTTTAGGCTATTAAATATAGGAACATTTAAATATCATTTCCCTTTTCCATTTGTGAATCAGGTGTTGGACATCATATTTGGGCATTGTTATTATAACTTCTTGGATGGTTATAGTGGCTATAATCAAATCCAAAGTTCACCAAAAAATTAGGCCAAGACAACATTCACAAGTCCCTATGGAACTTTTTCATATTATAAGATGCCATTTGGTGTATGCAATTCCCCTACAACATTTCAATGCCTAGTCCTTAGTATTTTTCAATAGTAGATCGGTAGTGGTGTGGAAGTCTTCATGGATGACTTTTCCACCTATGAAGCTATATTTAAACAAGCCTTGGATTACCTTGAGAAAGTGTTGAAGAGATGTGTTAAAATAAACTTATAGCTCAATTGACAAAAGAGCCATCTCATGGTCCAAGAAGGCATTGTGTTAGGGCATCAAATTTTACAAAAAGGGATTGAGGTAGACCAAAAAAAATAAGGGTCATCCAAGGAAAAGCACATCAACTAGATATCGTTAAAGATGTTTGGTCATTCCTTGGACACACTAGCTACTACCAAAAATTCATAGAGAATTTCTCCAAGATTACTAAACCATTAGCAGAGCTAATAAAGAAAGATACATCTTTCATCTAGACAAAGGAATGTGAACATGCATTCCAATAGTTAAAAGAGAAACTCTTAGAAACACCAATCCTATGAGCACCAGATTGGTACAAACCCTTCCACATCATGATAGATGCATTTATGTCTTGGGAGTAGTGCTCACATAGATGGATGATAAGAAATGCCCATACTACATCCACTACGCAAGCCAAAGCATTGTGAGAGCACTGTTAAATTACACCAACATCAAGAAAGAACTAATCTTAGTGGTGTATGCTCTTGAAAAGTTTAGACACTATGTACTTGGTTACAAAGTATTTGTGCATATGGGCCACAATGCAATCTGCTTCCTAATGAACAAGCCAACAGTGAGCCCTTGTGTCATACAGTGGCTTGTCATCTTGTAGGAATTTGATCTCATAATGGTAGATCAAGAAGGGACTAAGAATGTGGTTGTTGACCACCTCTTTCACTTAAGATGGGATAATATAGAGGAGAAGAGCCTACTCTCTGATTAGTTTCCAAATGAACTCCTCTTTGTAAAAGCAATAAGTAAACAAACGCCCACAAAAACAACATGGTACAATGGCATCCTCGCTTATCTTCGCACTCAAGAGATGACATAGGATTTTGACTTTAGAAGAAGCAACATTTTCTTTATCAAATCAAATACTTTATGAAAATCAACAAACACCTCTACAAGGTATATGCTGATGACCTAATTTTTTGTTGTGTCCCTAAAGAAGATCAACTATGCATTCTCGAGGATGCTCATGAAGGGCCTTACAAAGGCCACTATGTAAAGAGATGCATGACCATAAAAATATTGATGGCATGATACTATTAGCCCAAAATCTTTAAGGATGCCCATCAGTTTGTCAAATCTTGTGAACATTGTCAATGAGATGGGGGGATGACCACTCACATGGAAGGTCTTCTATGGTGAATTCAACAACTAGAACCTTTTGACATATGGAGCATTAACTTCATGGGTTCCATCACATCCATGTCTAATGGAAAGGCATATATTATAGTAGCAGTCAAATACTACACAAAGTGGGCCGAAGTAGCAACCGTTACTGATTATACATCATCCAATGCTACTAGATTTATACAACAAAATATTGTGAATAGGTTTGGGGTTCCATGTTCACTAATTTCTGACAATGGAACTCATTTCACATGTGCCACTTTTAGAAAGTTAATGCAACACTTGGAGGTTGAACATAAATTAAGAACACCGTACCACCCTCAAGCCAATGATCAAGCAAAGGTAACCAACAGGGAGATCACAAAAATACTAATGTGAACCATTAGCAAATATAGGAAAGATTGAAGCACAAAACTTAACAATGCTCTCTGCTCTTATCGTTCAACATGGAAACTTCCTATTAGCTATTCTCTCAGTTAGTGTACAAAAAATTTTCGACACTTATGATTCAATCCAAGCTTTGTACACTCTCAATAGCTTGTGATCTAAATCTTGACCTAAGTCTAGCATAGAAAGAAATATTGATCAACATAAATGTGCTAGATGAAAATTGATTAGTAGCCCTATTCTTGAATAAGGTGCACAAGGCATTCAGAAAGCAACATCATAACCTCAAAATTAGGAATNTGGTCAACATCTAACAAGTAAAATGTTTCCTAGAGCCAAGATAGGCTATTGCAACTACTACCTTGACGAATGGACAATCACTTTTTATTTTTTGAATATCCTCCTTCCAACTTAGTCGTGGGGTAGATGGCCATCTATGCTAACTATCCATAAGGCTTCTTAGTTTTATTTACTTTTTTTCCACATTTTTGATTTTATAAATTATTTATTTTACAAATATTTCTAATTTTACACCATCATTAGTACCTTTGAACTTTTCTTGATTATTTTACACTTTCTTATATATTTTACTTTCTTGTTTTTTATTTTCTTCAAGTGTGATATTTCCTCAATTTTTCTAATAAAATTGCTTTATTGTCATAGGACATAGTATCATTGTTGTTATTTACTAATGATGGTTTATACTTAATGTTGTGATTTTCGATGTCTAGTTTCTATTTTTGAATTATGATTTCTAATGATTTTGACATGGTTTATTTTTCATGGAACAAGTAGTGAGTCCACATCATCCACCCATCTAATAAACTCTATGGTTTTCTTTGTTCTAGGAAATTAAGATCCCTTCCATTTAAGAAACTTTTAAGTGATTAGTAACCTTGGTAGTCCTATAATTAGGAAGGATTCAAAGGTTTAAAAAGGGTATGACTTCAAGGGAACTCAATATTCTTTGTATTCTTCTACTTGGTTGAGTGCTTGAGTGTTTTTCACAGACTTCTTACCATTCCATACCAACCATTAATAGGAAGTCAAATAAGTCTTTGCATGGTGTGGTTACCATTTCAAAAATAAAAAAAAAAGAGAAAAAATGGAAATTCAAAGCACACAACTTAGACACAAGAAATGAATAAGTTTTTGCATGGTGTGGTTCCCATTTTAAAAGAAAAAAATAAAAAAAATAAAAAATGATAGGAATTCAAAACACATCCCTTGGATAAATAAATAGGCTATAAGCATTGGTTATGGGACTAGAAAGACATGCACCTATGCCTAAAGGTCCCCTCTAACTAAGGCCCTCTCTCTTACTTCTTACTTCTCTTTTAGTCTCTTTATGGAATGGTGGTTGTCTTGTGGAAGCACTCTCGTGTCTTTAGTGGATGGATCAGTCTTATGATGGTGATGTGAAGTCATTGAAAGTGGATGGTTTTGGTCTAGACTGAGGATGGATCTTCTCAGGTCATTTTAAACACAAATTCCACAAGTGACTTCTTATGGCCTCAATTTGGAACTCCATCCACCTTCTCTATCATCCATCCATGCTTCCATAATTCACCTCACTATTGTGTTCTCTGTTATGCATTATGACTTGGTCTAATATGTTGTAATTCTTGAGTAGATTCTTTTTGGTTGATCCTTAACTTTTCATGATCATTAAATCGACTATGAGATCCACGGACTTCTCAGTTGAGGTTATGCAATCCATCCATGCTACCATAAGTCACCTCACTATTTTGTTCTATGTTATGATCTATGACTTAATCTGATATGTTGGAATTCTTGAGTAGATTCTTTTTGGTTGAGACCTTAACTTTTCATAATCATTAAATTGACTATGAGATCCACTAACTCCTCAATTGAGGTTATGCAAAGACAAAACTGGCATGGCCTAACAGTAATAAGAGATGAAGCTTTCCAACAACTTCAAGAACAATTTCAAAAGGCTAAGGTAGAGGTAGTTACAACCATCTTCAACTAACCCATAATTGAAGCAAAAATGTATTTAATTTAGAAGGACTTGGCACAGATGTGCTAGTCAAATGAGATCCTTACCGCACAAAATCATCACCTGCACAATGTTGATTCTTAAAAGGACCAAATGTAGGAATTTATTCATCAATAGTAAGAGTAGCTTACCAAGGTAAACACTAAATTGAGAACATTGATCATAGAAAATCAAAATCTATCAATAGAGGAAGTTCATGCCTTGCATTAAAAGTCTACCGTCAAGATTGTTACCTAGAAGAATTAAGTCCTCAAGTTTGAAAAAGTGAAGAATCACTACAGAGACCAAGTTGGCTTGAAGAAGAAAGTCAAAAAAAACACATTCAAATGGAAAAGGTAAAAATGAATGAAGCACTCCAGAAACTCCAATAGAAAAGAGGAGCCTAGCAACCAATCATTGATGGGATCAATGCCTACAACAAAGCAGAAATCTGCTTAAAGGAGTTGCAAATTGAGGACATGACAAAATATATGGAGGTGGCCAATCTTCAATATGCAAACTTGGAAATGCTAACTTCCAAACAACCATGGTCAGAGTTAGAAAAACAAGTGGTTAACTTGTATTTGTTATATAAGGTATAGTTTAGGCACCACAAAGACATCAAGCAAAAGCTTAAGACTATAAATGTTGAACTCGAAGTTCTTAGAGCACGGTTTAGAAATCAACGATCAATTATAAAGAACCTAGCAAAAAGGATGAATGACTACCAGGAGCTAAAGGACATAGTTAGGGCATTCAACATTGAATGCAAATAGTTTGCTACCTAGTTCATTAATGCTAAGTAGCCATTTCCAAAAATCCTATGTCCATGGGATGTGCCCATCTAACCCACATCAGTGAAGCTGCATCAACGGTGCATGATCCTAGAAGTAAGAAGGAAAAAATGAAAGCATCTTTGGATGCTTTCTACATTTAGCCTAAAGTTACAGCAGCAGTAGGATAGCTACAACCATCGCAACCACTACCCACGCATAAAGCCAATGAAGGTCCTTTGAAGCCTTAGGAACCATCACTACTTGGGACCATCTTATCCACCACACTTCACATCATCAAGCAACATGCTATCCAATTTTGAAGAGTCCTATCATGGTGTTCAATTTTGTCTCCTGAACACAATCATTTTTTGTAATGTGTTGATCCATACACTCGGGCGCTCCATTTTTTGTCAAAGTCAGTTAGTCTATTTTGTTTCTAAAAGGTTATTTAATAATCCCATACCTTCCAAATTTTGTAAAGAACTTGAGGACAAATTTTCATTCAGTTGTGAGGGTATGATGAGTCATAGTTCTATAATGAGGCATAGTTGATGCATCATATTATGCATCAATGAGGCCCTATTGATGTAGTGTCTATTTTTAGCTATAAATATGCACCTACCAGTCATATTTATAATAATAGAGATTGTAGTTATAGTGAAGATCTTATAGTTTTTTCATTTGAAAGTTAGAATTTCCCTCCTGAGTGCTCGTAGCAGGAGTCATTGAGGGTATGAATCTTTATTTGAGCATTGCTGTACTTGAGAACAATAGTGTGTGCGACAATAAAGATGAGCTTTCTGATAAACCTTGCAGCACTTTGAATAGATTAAATACTTTGTCTATGAATTTAATATTTTTAATTATTTATTTAATGCTTTCAATTATTTATTAAATGTTTCTAGTAATTAAGTTAATGAAGTGATTAAGCAAGATAAATTAAACACATAAGTACGACCACTTTGAGTGTAACATGTATTCACTTGGTAATCCCAATAGCATTATTACTTGGTATACCCAGAAACATAGCATTTGGTCACCTAGTAGTGGATACATGGGTTCAAGACACTTATAAAAAGTGGGACCGAATGCTTATGTTAGGACTAGTTGATTAATTAGTTTAAATTAGTTAATCCAATTAATTTTATCTCCATTCGAACATTAAACCATAAAAATAGAAAATAATAAAAAGTAGATGTCTCAATTACACTTAACCATACCATTGTACATCACAAGTGTAATTGGAAGATAACAATTGACCTTAAGATAAGATTCACTTCCTAGAAGACTAGTGCACTGGAAACGATAAAGTTTATGAAATTCGACTGAATCGTGCATGAATGCTTTGTGATTTGTATGGTTGGGCATAAGGGTACCTCCTCGCTCATCATCTTGTATGAGGTGTCTTAAGGATGTGGAGACATCTTGAATATAGCTAAGACATCTTACTGTTAAGGAAGATGTCTTACCTACCGAGGCCAAAATTAAAGATGCATGTTTTGAGGCTTAGAATCTCTAGACATATCCAAACAAGTTCCCATAGCCCCCAAAACCTTCTAAACTCATCAAAATAGTTCCAAAACACTTCCAAACATGTCAAATATCCTGAGATCATCATTAATAGAATAACACAAAAATACAAACACAACAACACACAAACATCTATGGAAAAATATATTAGGGATTAGACATGGGTTGGATAATGTCCTCATCAAATTTCATAGTAGAGTCTATGTAGATTTAATTCTAGAATATGTGTAGATCTATCCTTGTGATTTTATCATATGACCAAGCAAAGGCTATTGGTCATTTGTTTCTACTCTTAGAAACTTCTCTTTCTATTCCCTAGTGAGGTGAGAATTGATAATTACTAGTCTATCATTATTCAAAAGTACATATTCTAAGGGCTTTGATATTGTTTTTAGCTTTAAGGATTTTAGTTTTGAAGTTTGTAGAACTTCCAACTCTATCTAATTTACCTGAAATTCTCTTCTATTTTTTGAATTTGCAAGTTGGTACTTGAACTGCTCCATTTCATTCATTTTATTTATGTATACACTTATGAGGATATTTGCTAGTTCCATGCATATTGTGGAACTAGATTTGTTCAAGAGTACATATATTAAGGGCTTTGATGTCATTTTTAGCTTCAAATTTTCTAGAATTTTCAACTCTATCCAGCCTGTCTCAAATTTTGTTCTATATTTTGAATCTAAAAGTTGATACTTGATCTATTTCATTTTATTCATCTTATTTATCTATGAACTTTTAAGGATTCCTACTAGTCCCATGTACATTTTAGAACTAGAGTTATTGTCTATAGTCAAATATTGAATGTCTTCTTGTTTAATCATTATTGCATACAAGAACTTCTAAACATTAGTGGATTTAGCATATATTTTGCAAGTTATAATAGTTGTGCTCCTTATTATCAATATCGTTTACATGAAATTTCACCTTGTGTCATTATGCATAATACATGGAACTATTTTATTGTCTACTTTTTCAAGTTTATTTTCCCTGAATATTTCCTCGGAAAGATATCTAATTTCCAACTTAGCATCAATTGTACTTAGCCAAGGTCATCCAATAATGACTAGAAAGTTCCCTTTATACTTGTCCACATGGATTACTAGGAAATCTATTGGATATGAACATTCACTAATGGTAGTCATGATGTCCTCTACCAACTCCAATGGACTAATGATAGATTGGTCTACAAGTTTTAACCTAATAGTACACATTTTAAGTAGAGGCAGATTCCATGTCTTATACACCTATTGGAAAACAAAGTTCATATTGGAAGTTGAGTCAAACAAGGCCTTGCATGGGTCATTTCCTAAAATTTTTAAATAAATTAATGGACTTATAATATTATTTATTTTCCTAGGAAGGTGTCTTTCCTTGATCTAATCTATCACAACATGAGTTAACATGACCATTTAAATGTGTTAGGACTTTTCTTTTGAAGGCAACTCAATATAAGGTTCTTGGATAGTGTTGGATGGTTTCACAACCATGGGTACCTATGATGATTTGGGTGGACTATTAGGTTAGAAAAATGGCCTATTCTAAGGCGTACATTCCAATCAACTTGCAGGGTCATGGCTCTTATGAAGTCTCATTATTGAGGCTAAGGAGGGATTTCAACTTGCATGGATGTTATAGTTGGTAAAGAAGTAAAGTTATGAGATGCATGATGTTAAGAATGGTGAGAAGTGTATGCAAAAGGAGATTCAACTCATGGAGTAACAGATTTATGATATTCAAGAGGATAGTAATGATGGAAAGAGATATGGATAGTGAATCACTTAGTGACACTAGTTGCTAAACATAATACACATAGGGATTTGGGTGATGGTAATGATACTATTACTTTATTTAGCAACTAAAAAATTCAATCACTAGAAAACTAAAAATATTAGTGTAACAACTTCAACCTCAAATCCCCAGGGCCTTTGGAAAGTGGGATTCAACGTACCCTAGATGGTCTGGCAGATCACCCTGGGACTTAGAAGATAGTAAATGAGATTGTAAAAATAAAAATGCAAAAATTACAGATTTAAAAAAATTGAAAGTAAATGCAGATTGCATAGAAAACAAAAAATCTTAAAATTTATTAAAAAGAATAAAGAATGAGTTTGAGAAATATGTACAAAAATATGCCTAGGGTAGCAAGGGGTTTCACTTTGATGGAGGCTTGAAATTTATTGCTTCATGATCCAGATGCTTCACAAATCTTAATGCTTTTGAACCTTTCAAACCCCTTGCACTAGATCTGTAATGTTGGGTGTTATAGAGGGTGTAACAATGGCTATGGGGGGTAACAATTGCTATTGTGTGGGAGGAGGAGGGGATGGTGGAAGGAAGAAATTGCCCAAAAAGGGGATTCCATCCTAGATGATGAGCAGTAAAGGTGTCCCTATGTCCAACCATACGACTCACAAGCATTCACATGTGATTTGCTAGAATTTTGTGGACTCTATGGTTTCTGGTGCAATAGTCTTCTAGGAAGTGAACCTTGTTCTAAGGTCATTCATTATCTTCCCAACTACACTTTTGATGCACATTGTATGATTAAGTGTAATCGAGGTATATCATTTTTATCATTTTATGTTTTATGTTCTTTGGTGCTTGAAGAGAGAAACATAAATCAATTTAATGACTAATTTAATTTAACTAACTAACTAATCTCTAACTAGTCCTAAAATAAGTATCTTATCCCACTTTCCATACACATCCTAAACCCACATATCCACTATTTGGTTACCAAGTGTTATGCAATAACGTTGTTGGGATTACCAAGTGAATACATGTTTACACTCGAAGTAGTCATACTTATGTATTTAATCTATCTAGCTTATCTTGCTTAATTAATTAATTATATAAATTACTAAAATACATTGATTGAATAACTAAAAACATTAAATACATAAATGAAACATCTTAAACTATCCAAAATGCTGCAAGGTTTATCAAGAAGCTTGTCTTTATTGTCGTACACACTGGTGTGGCTTACGTACAATAGTGCTTGAATAAAGATACATACACTCAATGACTCCTACTGTAGGCACTTGGGAAAAATATTCTAACTTTCAAATAGACAAACTATAAGATTTCTGCTACTCCTATGAATTTGATGCTCATAAAGATAGCTAGGAACTTCTATTTATAGTTTTTTTCCTAAGGTTGCATCGATGGGGCCTCATCAACATAGTAAACAATCTGTTGATGGGACCTCATCAACAAGGCAACACCACATAAATAAAGCCCATCAATGAGGCTACATCAATGGGGCTCCATCGACATGACACATTGATACTTATCATACCCCCATAACTAAATGAAAACTCGTCCTCGAGTTCCTTTACAAAATTGGGAAGGTATGGGATTATTGACTAACTTTGAACAAAACAAATTGACTTGATAAAACTAAGTGCCCAAGTGTACGAATCAACAAATTATAGAAAAATATGATGTTCATGACATAAAATTCAACACCAAGACATGACTAAAAAATTAGATAGCACTTCTTTTGATAGTGTGAAGTCGGTTGAGAAGATCAAATAGTCCCAAGTGGTGGAGCCTCCTAAGGCTCTGAAAGACCTTTGCCAGCATCAAGCACATGTAGTAGTTGAGGCAGTTATGGCTATCTTGTTGCAGCTGGAACCTCCAAAGAAAGGTGAAAGGAATCAAGCAATGCCTTCATCTTCTCCTCCTTACTTTAAGAATCATTCACAATCAACACAGCATCACTAATATGGGCTAGAATGGGGACATCCCACGGACAAAGCATTATTAGGAACATCTCCTTTACATTGACAAACTAAGCAGTGAATTCTTTACATTCAATGTTGAACACCCTGACTATGTTTTATAGCTCCTAGTAGTTGTTCATTCTCCTATCCAAGTTCTCAGTAATTGTTAATCAATGAATCATGTCTTGAGAACTTCGACTTCAATGTTAGCCATCGTAAGCTTGTCCTTAGTGTCCTTATGCTGCTTGAACTTGGCCTTGTACAATAAGTACAAGCTAGCCACCTACTTCTCTAGCTTAGATCTTGGCCATTCAATAGTCAACATGGCCAAATTTTCATAACAGAGATTGGCAAGCTCCATGTACTCCATCATCTCCTCAATCTGCAACTCCTTCATGCAGATTTCTACTTTGTTGTAGGTGTCTATTCCATCAATGATGGGTTGTCAAACTGCTCTACCTTGCTAGAGTTGCTAGAGGGCTTCATTTACTTTTTTCTTTGCCAACTAAATATGTTTTTATTCACTTCTTTTTGTAGATCTACCTACTCTCTATTATGGTCTTTGACTTTCTCAAATTTGATAGCTTTAGGTTTCCAAGAGACTACTTCAATTGCATTTTTCTAGAAAAGGGTACACACCTCCTCCATGGAGAGATTCCTGTTCTCTACTACCAATCTCCTCAATTTTATGTTTTCTCTAGCCAATTTCTCCTACTATTTATGGATGAAATATGTTAATTTTTACTTATGTTCATTAACATTCCACACACGATGATTCTCTACGATCAATTGTATGTTCTCCTGGCAGGTCTGATCCATGGTGAAACACCATAAAATTTCGAGATCCTCTTGCTTCACCAGGGTCTTGGAATTTAGGCAAGGACTTTTACAAGTGTAGCATCATAATAGTTCGGCCAAAAAAGTGGAGACACTGAGGTTATACTATGCAATCCATCAAGTTTTCTACTTCCAGGATTGGCAGGCCTAATGGACTCTCTGACCTTCCCACCTAGATAATTCGCCTAGTTGACAATCTACATAGAGACCATGCTAGGAGTTGTCAACAATGCTCGGGATGAGCAAAATAGTTCGGCAAGTTTTCTAGTGGAGAAGTCTGCTACGCTACGCTACGCTGTGCAGCGTAGCAACCCTTCGAAAAATCAATCAAACATCCGAATACAAGTTTTAGCAAGATGTTCGTGCAAGGAAAATTCAACATTCGACCAACACATGGTGCTATGCTATGCTACACTGCATAGCATAGCATAATGTAGCAAGGAAAAAATATGTGAAAACCCCTCTACCAAGCCATTTTACCAAAAGAACTACATCTAACAGTATTGTGGCTTCAAAAACTAATCTCTCTCAGTTAGCTCTAGAACCGCAAACAAAGTTTTCTCTTGTGAAGCACCACAATTTTAACAGAAATGCAAGTTGCATTAGTTACTATGCTATGCTATGCTACATAGCATAGCAAAGATACAAATTAATAAAGTGCTCCAAAGGTTAGCCAGGCATGCACCAAGACTTTCAACAAAAGCTAGTCATTCCAAGCAAGTTTTCTATTCAAACCGTTGGCCATGCTATGCTACGCTACGTCAATGTGCTACACTACATAGCATAGCATAGCGTAGCAAGCAACTACAGTACTTCAATGTGCTTCATTTCTTGCTTGCATTGTTGGCACACTTGATTCCAGCATCTCCAATTTCGACAACATGGTTGCAGTGTAGCAAGTTCACAACTAGTTTTGCACACTTATGCAGTACGGGCACATCAACATCTCGTGGGTCTAGGACATGTGGCATCCAGGCCTTATTTGTTGCCTGCTCTTGGCCCTATAAATACCTTAGAAAAAAATCCCCAAAGGCTTGGAATTTTGGGTTGGCTTTTTGGTTAGTTGGCTTCTTTGGCATTAGCGAGAGTAGTTGGCTTGTTGGAATTTTTACATTGTTAGCTTTTAAGTTCACATTCAAGAGCATATTTGGCAAATTTTGAGTAGCTTAATTACTCTTAAATTCTTTGTGTGCCTCCAGTGTTGTATAAATTATTGTACATCTTTCAAATAAGGCAAAGAATTGAACCTACAATCTTGACGCTATGCATTTTCTTACTTGAGTTTACTCTGTTTTCCCTTTATTGTTATCATTGTTTGGCATTATTTTCATTCCCGCATTTATTGATTATCAATTTTTACCTCGTATATTTTGCAATCAAAACAATGTTCATGTAAGGCTAAGTTAAATTGATTAAGTCAATGTTTAATTGACCAGACCGTTCAAGGCGCCTCGTTTCCATTTTATCCAACATGGCCCTCGCATGGATCCAGGGTTAAACTGTTTTCCTCGCAACCTCTTAGTGTTTCTAGCCACTAACGTTTTCGGTTGCTATAAGTTTTGGCACTAGAAGGAGGGCATTTGGTGCATTTTTCGTGTTTCATGAGTAGTCCTACATGCTCTCTATACCCTGACACTCATTAGCGTAAACGTGACACCCATGAGGTTTTTTACGCATCATGCAATATAGGCTAGTCGCAACAATGGTTCCTTTGGAACCCTACAAGATAGAAAGCCTCCAAACGCCATTTGATCTCTTTGTTTTTCTCATTTGCAAACCGTTTTCAACCTCACGAAGATGATTTCTTCAACCATCATTATTGCTACCTCAAAACTTGAGGTCCCCTTTTTAGTTCAAGGCATCACAAGTGTTGAGCAACCACCTAGCCCAATGCTAGGACCACGCTGATCTCTCAGGATTCAAAATCGATCACCTGAGTGCTTCGTACAACAGACCGAGATTTACAATTTTCTCTATGCTAAGGCCTAGGAAAATCTACCTTTAGATGCCCATGAACTCAAAGATAAATGTCAATGTGAGTTCCATTATCGCAATGGGATGGAATTTATTCCCACTTCTAGTGTTTCCATTCCCTTGACGCAAACATATCAATGGATCTTAGATCAGCTGATATGGACAAGTAGGCCTAGGGAGTAGTGAGACATGACGTCTCACTATGATAAGGCATTTCAAGATGGGTATGAGGACCTAGATTCCCAATCCAAGGATGGGGATCAAACTAACCCTACTACCATCCCTCCCACACTATCTTTCTGGTTGAACCCGCTCTTTACGACTGCTCCCTTCATGATTACGTCTGCACTATCGCAAACCGCAGTTTCATCAGCCATGGGTAGCCATGCTGCCCTTGACATATCAACATGCCTACTTCTCCATCTCATTCCTAGGCACTATCCCACCACAATCTATTCACCAATCCATCCCTTGATAATTCCACACACCAATCACAACTACCCTACCTTATGTCCATACAATACCTATGTCGTAGTTGCATACAATCTCTGCATCCATTCTTGCATCTACACCTATTTTACCATCAGCAGCGGGCCCAGCCCCAACCATGTGGTGGACCCCATTCACTTCTCCTCCTACTTCACAAACTTCACAAATTTCTCACTATGCTTGCCATCAAATGTACCAGGTCCCATAAATAGTACAACCAAGCATGGAACTCTAGTTTTCCCCACCGATCATGCAAGAAACCTACCCCATGGCACCACCAACGGTCGCTACTCCAATAGCACCACCCACTAGGTGATGGACAACACCAACAACACCCCTCGTTGGGGCCACCCCAATGGCGCTGCTTATGAACTAGGCCATTGTCCCTACCACGCCACCAACGGTGGCTACCCCTGCAGCTCCCTAACCATCTACATCATCCCCAAGTCTGGACTAATCATTCCAGCTTATCCAAACCCTTACTGAAGAAATTAAGCATCTGAAAGCTGTTGGCTCTAACACGGTACAAGCTGTGGATTTCTACCATGACAATCCCATTAGCCTGGTAGTCCCCATGCTAACATTACCCACTGGGATTCCACTTCCCCACTTCACAAAATACAATAAGGAGGGTGATCTCAACATGCATCTTGTTACATTTAGATTTGAGTTCCTTCTTTTGCAACAATGTCTGCACATAATCCTCCATGTCTTTGCTATGTCTCTGATGGGCAAGGCTTTGGACTGGTATCACATGCTCCCACGCTCTTCTATCTCAACCCTAGAAGAGCTATTGACTCAATTCGTAACTCGCTTCAAGTATAACTTGAGACCAGAGGTTATGTTGGATCAGTTAATGAGAGTGAAGCAAGATCCCCAAGAACCAGTCCAGAAATTCATACAGTGGTGGAGTGCTACCCTTAATGAGATCCATGAGCCTATCACAGAGGCCCATCTACTAGCCATCTTTAAGGGTGTAGTGAATGACTTCATTAAGTCCAAATTATATTATCTCACTCCACAAACTCTTAGTTAGGCTTTTGCCCAGACCAGGAGCATATAAGACGCAATCGAGGCAAGTAAAGACCTGGCCTATGTTGCAGATAAGAACACATTTACAAAAAAGGGCAAAGAAAAGGACAAGGCCGTAACACCCACAGTGGCCACCATGGCAAATGAGGCCAATCCCAACAACAAAAATAATAATAAGACAACCGCAGCACCAACTAACCCTACATACACATCCACCAATGCCGCTCAAGCCTCCACATCAACACCCGAAGCACCCACTCCGCCTAAGCCTAACTTCAAGTGTAAAGATCGCTCTAAATATACCCCATTTCCCATCAAGCCTTCAGAAGTTCTAAAGAAATTACTAGGGGTGGAGTATATTCAACACAAGTAGATGTCAGAGGAGACAGCCAAAAGGCATCAATGGTACTGCAAACTCGTTAGGAACACCTCCTTGGCTTTGCCCAATGAAACACCACAAAAATTTTGGCTAACACTTGAAGACAGAAATTAAGCTAAGTCATGTTGGTCCTCAGCATGACCAAGTTTAAAAGCCTCAAAACATAGCATCAAACGAAGTCAAAGCAAGTAAGTAAAAGTTCCCTGGGACCCACAGAAGACTACGATGACATCTGGCATCAAACTTGGCAAATCTTGAGCTCAAAATACTTTTTTTTCACTAAGTATGCATCCTGTATGCTGGTCTACACGTGCCCAGTGTAAGGCCCAGCATATAGCAACTTTTGGGGCTCAAAAACTCCTCAAAACATGCTAAAGGGGAGTGTCTAGACCCCCCAAGACCTTCCCCAGGGTCCCCAGCAGGTCGCAGGTACTTGAAAATCGAATTTTGGGCTCCAAATGATGGCCTTTCATTCCTATATGCCCAACGTATGCTACAGTGCCTTAGCGTATGCTACAGTGTCACAGCGTATGCTACAGTGCCCCAGCCTATGCTACAATACCCCAGCGTATGCTACAGTGCCTCAGCGTATGCTACAGTGTCACAGCGTATGCTACAGTGCCCCACCGTATGCTACAGTGTTTCAGCGTATGCTACAGTGCCTCAGCGTAAGGCCCAGCGTACAACAACTTTTGAGCCTCAAAAACTCATCAAAACATGCCAGAACCGAGTGTCCAAACCCCCCAGGACCTTCCTCAGGGTTCCTAGTAGCTCTTGGGCACCCAAAAATCAATTTTTGACCTTAAAATGAAGCATTTTCATGTGTATACGCTTGGTACATTTTTGGCTTACGCTGGCATCCTCTACGCTCAGCATCCACAGCGTATACGCCTGCCCCACAGCGTATACGCCAGCAAATGTAACACTTGTAAATTAAATCTGGCCTGATGTAGCGTATATGCCCACGTGTCTCCCAACCCGAATTCCCTGGTAAAACCTGTCTATAAAAGGCCCATTTTTCCATGAAATCCAGGAAAAAAGGGAGCGATTGGCAAAAACTCCCAGAGCACACAAGAGATATTTATGCTGCGGACCAGAGCTCAAAAACCCTCTTATGCTGGAGAGCCCTGTATGCGGTACACACAGTCTCTACGCTCCGCCTGCCTTGCGAACCAGCCGAGTCATTCCTGCACACGTCGGGGCCTTTCGTCTACCTTGTGTCAAAGCCACAACTGCATTTGGACCGGTGCACTTTATAATCAATTCTCAATACAAAATAGTTTACATTTTGCCCAGATTTATTGCAGTTTTCTTTGTTTTTCAGTTTACGTTTACAGGCTCATTTACATTATCGTGCTTGTTTACGGTTTACATTTAATGTGCATTTTTTACGTATAACCCAACGTGTTGTAGCGGCAAACGTTGGGGAAGTCCTTGTTTGATCCGCGTGCGGACCATCCAAGGCACTCTGCCTTCGTCCGTTCCAGCTTGCCCTCAAGCAGAGGCAGGGTCGACTGTGCTTGTCCGTAGATCTTTCGGTGCTCATAACGTTCCAGCCTTGCACCGACGATACCAGGCGGTACACCCAACGAGCCCCCAGTTCCTAAGAATTTCAGGCTAGAGTGGTTCTATGACTACCATCAACTATGTGGTCATGACATGAATTACTTTTTAGCATTAAAGGATGACATTCAAAGAATGATTGATCAAGGGAAGCTGGTTCTAGAAGAAAGCAACCCCGTGCGTTCCGAGAATCAATCTATGCATGTTTACACATACCCACTTAATGCCAAAAAAATTGATTACATTATCAATACTATCGATGTGGGCAGTAATCCCAAACTACCTCAGTAGCTCTTTGTGGTTCATGTGCCTTAGCATAGTGCACCAACTCCAACAGCAGCTAAAAAAACCTTGCAGGTACCGTTTGTCCTTAAGATCCCTCCTTGGACATCCACCCCTACACCTTTTGCAACCAAGACTACACCACAGCCCACACTAACACCACAAGAACCATTCATCATCAAGGGGCCAATCCACTCAATCACCTCCACCCCACATAATATGGCACCACACCCTTCTCGTCAAAGGAAACGAGAAGAGCATTCAACAGGTGAAGTGGTAATGGAATGTACCACTCCAGGTCCTTCCAAGCCTACTCCCTCATCCTCTACATCTACATTCGCTTCATCACCAAAAGATAATGTTGCTACACATGTGCAGTCATCGCCACCTCACCTGAAAGGGTCTAATCCCAAGCCCAACGTTGCTTTGCCTCGGGAAATTTGTCTCCTGGGATGAACTAAAGAGGAGAAGGACAGTAAGCAATAGGAAGGTAGACAAGACCTCTTTAATTCTCTTACTTAGGTCAAGCAGGCTCTAAAATAAAAGAACATAACATTCAGCCTGTATGACCTGATAATGACTTCCACTACACACCGTGAGCCTCTAATTTACATGTTAATGCCAATACCAGTTGACAAGAACATTCCAGCAGAAGAGAAAGTAATTCACTTGATTATGCTTCCTTCTATTCCTACAGAACCGTAGCCATCCCAATTGACATTCTGTGATGATTCCATTAGGGAAGACCCTAAAAAGAGTCAAGTGATGACAGCACCTTTATTCATCACAACTTGGGTTGGCCAACATAAGATCCGAAGGGTACACGTTGATGACAAGGCTGCTACGAACATCATTCCATTTCCCATTGTGGATAAACTAGATTTGGTAGACCAAATCAAACCCTCAACAATGTCATGTTTGAAGTCATTCAATGGGGCACAAGTCATGGTGAAAGGCATAGTTCACATTGACTTTGTGGCAGGGGACTAGTTTTCCACAAATGTAACGTTTATCGTGGTGGAACAGATGCCCGGGTTTCACTTGATCCTGGGGAGGTCGTGGTTATTCCAACTTAGGGTCATCTCTTCACCCATACACTAGGAAATCCATCTACCCTATGCAAGTAAGGAGGTGGCGATCCACGGTGACGAGGTGGCAACACAAGCAATAAACAACATAGATATGGAGCAGGGTTCGGAGGTCATAACCTCCGAGAATTAGGCACCTGTCTTCGTCAACACTAATTGTTTAACGAAAGAGCTGACCCAACCTACCAACTCAAAAGATGAAAATGCATGGGCCGAGCTGCCTTTCCAAGTAGAAGACAACGATGTAGATGAATGTCATGGTAAACCTGCTCGGCCTTACGTCTCACCAAATCCACAATGGATCAAGAAGCAATTACATATAGCGTAGCAACTCCACTGCTTCCTACCTAGTTAACATCTATTTTACTTTCTTTCTTGTTTGCTTCACATCCATTCATCTACACTAGGCACCAAAATTATATTTTTAAACCATTTACATATCCCCCATTTACATTACATCACGGCTAGAAATGGCCTAAAACTACATGCGGCCCACTAAGGCCTAAAACTAGTAAGATCTTCCAACCGCATCATGTTCCGGCCCGCTAAGGCCTAAAAATAGCAAAACACTTCGTTGAAATTACGTTACAGCCCTCTAAGGCCTAAAACTAGAAAACAATTTTGTCTACATCACCGCACAGCCCACTAAGACCTAAAACTGGCAAAATTCTTTACCCCGCATTTACATGATAGCCCAAAATGGCCTAAAACTAGCGACGGCTTGAAATGGCCTCAAACTAAGATGATGAAAAAGATAAAAATAAATAACATTGATAGTACATAAGCTAGGATAAAATGAATCTTTTCATAATTCATTTTCCATTCAAAGTCTAAATTAAATAATGTTTGCAATAGCCTTTCAAAAATACAAATAAGATCCCTTGCTCTCATGTATCATCTTCTCCTGCATCATCTTCCACTACATCATCGTTCCCATCCTCAAAGGACCTTTCCTCTTCATTCAGATTCTATGTCACAAAAAATTAAAACAATTAGCGAGAGTCATGATAAAGGCTAGACTAAGATAAATTTTTGCATCACCAAAAAGTGACTAACCCGAGACAACCCCACATCTATCCCTGGGGGTATGCGATCCAAGCCAATAAAGAGGCATTGCCATACCTCCTCTTCAGTGATATCCAACTAGTGCCTATCTCCCAAGTTAGCATCCACTGCAACTTTCTCCTTTTCAATAGCCATCCATCTAGGTGGCCCTGGAGAAAAGGACGCAGTCGAGATCTCACCCGCGGGGAAACATACTTCCCATGACCATCACTTGTTGCATGAACTTTTCATAAGCCCCAAAAGCACCAATGGCATCGAGGAATGCTTCATGAAAATACAACTTAACAGAAGCATCTCGGTACTATTTACGGTAGGTGGCACGTTCCAGTTTATACATATGCTTGTGGTTTTTCTGGGACTTCCCCCACTTGTAAAGTCTTACACTGTAATCTTTCCAGTCTTGGTTCTTCTAGGCCAACAAGTCCATTTGCATCCACTATTCTATTATCTTGCTTGTTGCCCCGTTGTTTCACCACATGGCTATCCAATATCTTGCATAATCAATGACAGCCTTGCACCAACTACCATTGTTGGTATCTTGAGCTAGAAGGAACTCATTCCTAAAGTAGAGGTCTTCCACCTCGACAGTCAGATTGGCCTTCTCCTTCTCAAGATTTTGGACCTATTTCCATAGGTCTTCATTGGTACTCCTACACTCCCACAAGGAGAATGTCAAGTATAACGCACATTCGCTAACCTCATCGTATATGCAATGAGGTACCTCGGTCACTTCTAATGGGAATGCAGGCACGGCGTCGACCTTAACTACTTTCTTTGGATCCCACTTAACACGAGAGGCTGTCAACAACACATAAAAAGGCATTAGTCCCAGTGGCATAGCAAAGTTTGGCAAGTTAGTGTAGCAAAGTCTAGCAAGTTAGCCTAGCAAAGTTTAGCAAGTTAGCATTGCAAAGTTTAGCAGGTCGATGTAGCAAAGTTTATCAGGTCGGCATAGCAAAGTTTAGCAAGTTAGCATAGCAAAGTTTAGTAATCCAAAAAGCCTAGCATAGAAACTTAAAAGCCTAGTGTAGCTACTTCACTCACCCACTTCTAGATCAATCTACCTTAGACGACTGATCATGTTGTCGACCACCCCCTACATAAAGGCAAACTTATCAAGGGTCTTCGCCCATGGTCACAGGCAGATCGAAGAAGGCCCTGTGGTGTCAATAGTGGTGTCTTCTACACAATAAAATGTGTTAGTTATGACTAAGAGGACTATAATAAAGCTGATGAGAAACGCAAATGACAATGTAATGGCTCCTACCCAGCAAACCCTCATGGGTAATAATGGGGGGGTCGCCCATCGACATACTATCGAATATGCAATCAAACTCACCAGCATCTAGTTGTAGCTTCCCTCCTTCTTATTGGCTTCACACCATGGCAGCACCCTCCACGTGCATCTACTCTTCCAGCGCTAAACTACGTTTAGCAAAGGGATTGTCGGTAGAGGTCCCTTCTTGGTTGACATGGGCCTCTTCTTTATTTGTTGGGGCCCCTATTTTTGATCTACCAGCATTTTCCTCATCTATAGGAGCATCCTCCTCATCAATAGGGGAGTCCTCCTCATCAACAGAAATGTCCTCCTCATCAACAGGAGTGTTTTCCTCGTCAACAGGAACCCCTTCCTTTGCAGTAGAAGCTCCTTCTCTCTTGACCAGGGACCTTTCCTCCATGGCCAGGGCCCCCACATCTTTATTAGTCACCCTTGTTTCAGGGGATGTTACTTCTTCTCTGCCTTCTTCTTCTTCTTCTTCCTCTAGTAGCAAAGTGTGTTCACATTAGGCAAAGGTAGGCTAACTTAAGATAAATGCTACATTGTGCTACGCTACCTAGCGTAGCACAGCGTAGAAAGTATTAACCAAATAAGCGAAGAAACAAATAAAAAAGAAAAAGGCATTTACCAATAGGAGTTTGTATCTTGTGTAACTTAAACCGTAGTTTCTGCCCCACTTCTTCGTCCGTACAGGAAGGCTCCTCAACTGGATGAGACCTTTTTCACTACAACTTAGTGGTCACTATCTTTGCGATGAGGCATTTCCCCTATGATACGTTTCTTGTAGTAGCAGGGGGTGCCTCTCCTACACTGTCCTGGCCACGAAAGTTATGAGCCACCTAATCCCTAGTTGTCATTGAAAATGACTCCCCAATAGATTCTGGGGGATCCTAGGCTTGGGTGGTGTGAAAGACTTGGCAAATCCATGGTTTGGAAATCTCGTTACGATTTTACATCACCCAAACTCCATTCTCACAGACTACCAAGAATTCCGCAAACTGCCACAAGCAAGCCATGAAGAAGGCATGATGCACATTGAAATGAGATTTAGGCTTCTTATGAAGCTTGACCATTTCAACTTGCAGACCTTTGCAAAGATGTTTAGCCTAATTGTAAGGAGCCCCCTCTTCCATGACCTCCCTCATTACCCAGGCTTGCTCAATCCCAATGATCTTTCCTTGGGAGAGTAGCTTAGGGAAAGCACGGGCACAAAAGAAGGGGTAAATCGTTTTGCCCACTTTCAGCGTAGCTGCTCTAATAGGGATCCCCTTTCACCCTTTCACTGCCCCTAGCCACTCCTCAATGTCCCCCTGATGCTTTGCCTTCCTTTTGGTCTTTGCTCCTACGAGGAGGCCATTAGAAGGGACACTGAAGAGATCCATGAATAGTTGGTCATTAATCTCAAAGACCACCAACACACCATGCACATGTGTGTAGAAGTGGTCTAATCTTTCAAAAAAGGAGTCAACTAGGGCAAGCATCTCAGCAACATGGATGCTTGGGTTCATAGCCAAGAACAATTCCATTAGCCCAGCATCCCAAAGGTTGTTGGTGAGCGATTCTAGGGCCCCAGTGCAAAGTCAGCATTGGGTCTCATCTACCTCCCTGTACTTGAAGTAAATGTTAGCCTCTTTATGCCCAGATGTGATCATTGTTACTTCCTAGGATATCTTCGCTATTATAGCATTTTACAAAAGGAAAAAGCAAAAACTTAGGCAAAATAAAACAAAGATAGCAAAAAAATAGGAACAACACTCGTACATGAAGACATGAACTCATAGTCTAGCATACCAGGTTTGAACAGCAATTGAAATGGTGGAAGATCCACCAACACATCTTCAATGGTGATCGGCTTAAGGGATGCCCAATCTCCATCCAACCAACTGAACTCCTTACACATATTATAAAACTGGGAGTACTGGGTTGGATAGGTTTTGTATTCACCTCTGCATTGGCCTATCACGCTAGCGTGCATATTCTCAGTAGAGGAAAACTCCCGCAGCGCCATCTGTGCCAAGGCCAAGGCATCAATATCACCATGAAGCCCACTCTTGTTCATGTAAAACCTGGTAATAAGAAAAGCAAATACACTATTAACATTTTTGCCTAATGTAGCATGCATTACATAATGTAGCAGAATATGTTTACAGAAATCACCTGCCAACACAATAAATGGTTCTTGATGAGTTCTAAAAACAAGTTCCCAGATGACGAACAATGAATAATGTGTTGTACAAGTGGTAGCAATTATATTTGAGCATTTCCTAGATCCAAGCCAGCTGCCTCAAGCTTTTTGGGCATTGGTTGGTTCCTTTTGCCTACTCGTCCCCAATTTCTCCGTCAATCAGGAATTTCAGAATACCTCGATTCGCCCTAGGCAACAGGGTTTCTGTAATTACGGCTACTACCTACTCTAATAATTGTGACCAAAAGATCACACTAAATTTCTAGAGAAGGAATTGTAGGAAGTCCCGCACGTCTTCCGAGAACCAGACTGCCTGCCGTCCCACATGTGCATGGGGTGAAGGAACATTGGCCACTAGTTTGCTTGAGCATTACAAAACCCCTACAATTTATAGGACAATCAAAATGGGCTTTAGCATTACCCTGCACAACACAATGAAAAATGTTAACATCATGTTCAAGTGAAGTTAGCGTGTAGCATAGCAAGATTACCCATTTACAAATAGCGTAGCATAACTCTTTCCTTGCATGTAGCGTAGTAGAACCACAAAGGCAATAGCATAGCAACAAAACAAAAAAAATTGAATATGAACTTTTAAACAAGAAAGAATCAAATACGCTGCAGCCATTTCAACAAATCTTCTACCTGATAAAATGATTTACGGTACGCTGTGATAGACATGTGTTACGCTATCAAATCATGTGCATGGACAAACCCTCCTAAGGGTTGTACGCTACACTATTTGCATCTTGGATTTCCAGAATCACCTAAACCTCTACAACAAGGTAGCCATAGCAATGGCAATCTCAGCAATACTGCATGCAACCTTAGTGTAGCATCCGTACACCCGCCGCGGCCAAATCGGCAATAGCAATAGTGTAACGGCCAAAATGGCAACAAAATGCTGATAGAAAACGTAGGTTTCAAAATGAAAATCAAAAAAATAAAAAAAAATTAGAAACAACAATGATGACATAGAAAATAAGGTAGCGTAGCAACTTACAGAGCTAATGGAGTCTCCTCTCGTATCATGACGCGTGCCTATGATAAACGCACCAAGATGCTTTTCACCTCGTCTACCTTGGCGAGGGCAAGGTGTTTGCATTTTATTTTGGGTGCCATCATCTCAATTACACATTCTTTCTTAGTTGCTATGCTAAGTCGCCTTGCTCTTTGACAATACAACCACTCTACTCTGGATGTGGGCTCTGCGCTTTTACGATGAAATTGATGAATTTACTAGGGGTAAACCCCTATTTATAGCCAACACAGTAAAAGGGAACTTGCCATTTTTGCACCCTGATTAATGTGGGATGTTCTGTATAGCATATTACTCCCTCCATAGCATAGCAGCACTGTTTGCATTATAACAGGTGGGCCCGATCAAAAGCCTTGAACCATCTTAAACTAGTCATTTACCTTCACAAGAATAACAAGTTAGCAGTCCACAAAGACCTTAAACTAGCAAGTTTGACTCATAGTTTCAACCAAGTAGGTGGTCCGCAAAGACCTTAAACTAATACTTCTTACCTTTGCACAAACATAACCTATTGGTGGTCCGAAAAGACCTTAAACTAATACTTTTGACATAACCCATTAGCGGTTCACAAAGACCTTAAACTAATAATTGTAATCTATAGACTTAACCCATTAGCGGTCCACAAAGACCTTAAACTAACAGTCTTGTATTTTTTGCAAACTTTGTATCATAGTTTACAATTATTTCAACTATTCACATTTCATTATTTCTTTTCAAATGTTTACTGTGTGTTGTTACTACAAAGAGGTATCACTTGACGTGGCATTTATCTCATTGTGGCAGGTTGAGCAAGAATGGCAATGCATCATGATCTTTCTTCACCTCTAGCCTTGACAAGTCCACACGGTGAGCTTACAAGACAACTGAACCCAGAATCAATAGACTGGGAATCATCCACAAATAGCACTATAGCGTCCTTAGAAACATTCCCAGACTGGCCCAAACATCTAGTCTAAGCCTTAGATTTGGAGGCCGAGGATGTGATTGAGGACCCTCTCATTGAAATTCCTGTGACTACATCCAGGGGAGAATTAAAAACATTAAAACTTAGCTCCCTCCTAGGTTCAAAAATGCATAAAGATGTAGCCAAGATCCTCCAAGATAACATCAAGGTATTCGCGTGGTCGTATAACAACATGCTAAGCTTAGATCCTAGGCTGATACAACACAACATTGTCTTAGACCCGCAAATGAAGGCAGTCAAACAAAAGGCTCGCAAGGTTAAACCAAAGATTGCACTAGCTGTATGCAATGAAATCACTAAGCTATATCAGGCTAGTTTCATCTGGGTAGTTGATTACTTGTAATGGGTGTCGAACATCATTATAGTTTCTAAGAAAACAGGAGGAATACGAATCTGTATAGACTTCTAGGATCTAAATAAAGAAACAATCAAGGATGACTTCCCACTACCAAGTATTGATCAACTCACCGATACTATGGTTGGTCACACCCTATTATCCTTCATGGACGATTTTTCCAACTACAACCAAATTCGTATCAACCCAGAGCATCAGTTAACAACAACTTTCATGACCCCATGGGGTACCTTCTGTTACACCATGATGCCCTTTGGGCTCAAAAATGCTGGAGCAACCTACCAAAGAGCCATGACATACATCTTTAGTGACTACATCCTAGAAACACTAAACAACTATGTGGATGACATAGCAGTCACATCTAAAGAGGCTGCTGATCATCCCAATGATCTAGGTGTAGTTCTCAAATGTTACCAAATGCATGACTTACGTCTCAATTCAAAAAAGTGTGTCTTCAAGGTGAAAACTAGATGCATGCTAGGGTTTGTAGTGTCGAAGGCTAGAATACGAGTGGACCCTAACAAAGTTAATGCCATCGTTAATCTAGCACCCCCTACAAACCTTAAAGAATTATGCAAGTTGCAAGGTAGAGTACAATTCATTAGAAGGTTTATAGCAAAGTTCACTAATAGGTTACACCCCATGCAACACTTACTAAAGAAAGGGGTTAACTTCAAATGAACAACACAATGCCAAAAAACCTTCGATGATCTGAAGAAAGATCTTCTACATCTCCCAACTGTTTACCCACTGTAGAGGGATAAGCCTTTCTATATCTACCTTGCCACCTCAGACACGTCTATCATAGCACTATTATGTCATAGAAGAGACGACGGCTCTGAAATTCCAGTGTATTACCTAAGTCATGCATTGATAGCATATGAGGAAAAATACAATGAGGTGGAGAGAAATTTCATCGCCCTAGTATTTTCATTAAAGAAGTGGAGGCATTATCTGTTCCATAGCAAACTTAACATTATTTGCAAAAGCAATATACTCTAGGCTACCATGAACAATCTATACGAAAGCAACAAGATAGCTTGGTGGAAAGCCATAACCGTGGAGTTTGATTTTCATTATGTGAGCCAATCATTGACAAAAGGTCAAGCTATAGCTATGTAACTTATGACCTCACCCGTCGACGATCAGGCAACTATAGAACCCAAATTTCCTAACAAGCACGTTAGCACCATCAACACAGTTCCATTACATCTTGAAGCTATTTTACACTTCGAAGATGGCTTGACTATGCATGGTGGTAATGCAGAATTCATCATTAAGTTCCCCTCTAGGGACATTCAGCCATTTTCTTATCAATTCGTGTTCTTTTGTACAAACAACATGGTAGAGTACGAAGGACTCCTTAGGGCCCTCTTAGCATCCTAAGCATTAAAAATTCAACATCTGGTGATTCGCGATGATTCTCAACTCATTGTGAATCAAATCTCTAAGGTCTATGCCTGCAAAGCTACATACTTGTAGCCCTATTGCAACCTAGCCAAAAGTTTTCTTAAACATTTTGCAACGATATACATTCAACACATGCCATGCAACGAGAACACTATAGCAGATGCCTTGGCCACCCTAGCATTAAATGTGTCACCACACCTATTCGTAAGTTTTCCCCCTTCGATAACCAAGTGTACGAATCCTATCACTCAAGTAGTACACGTAGCCTCTATAAGCGCTACGAATACCCAAGAGTGGTACGCCAACATTAAATCCTATCTGCAACATGGCAAGCCCCCACATAGATTGACATCTACCCAAAGGGATGCAATCCGCAAACATGCTCGACAATATGTACTTATGGGAGATAATGCCTTTTGCAAACAATCCTTTGATGGGATATTGCTAGCATGCATAAATGAGGAGCAAGCGCAGAAGGTCATTAATGAGGTACATGAAGGACTGGGTGATGGACACATAGCACCTAGGGCCATGACAACAAAAATCATATGCCTAAGGTACTATTGGCCTCAAATGGAGCACGATTGCCTAGCCAAAGTTAAGACTTGTAATACATGTCAACGATACACAAATCTCATACACGTTTCACTAACCAAGTTGCACCAGATGTAGCTCACATGGCCATTCCAATGATGGGGACTAGACATTATAGGACCTATCACACCTATGTCTTCTATAAGGCATAGCTTCATCATCACTGCCACTGAGTATTTTACAAAGTGGGTGGAGGCTATTCCCCTTAGGAAGACTACATCTCAATAGGTTTGCCACTTTATATTAGATAACATCATGAAAAGGTTTGGACTTCCCATGACCATTGTGACTCACAACGGGCCACAGTTTAGTAGTGCGAAAACCAAAACCTTTTGCAAGAACCTTGGCATTAGGTAATTTTTCTCCTCGCCATACTACCCACAAGAAAAAGCTACAAACAAATCCATGATCAACTTGCTCAAGAAAATGCTTAACAACAGCAAGAGGAGATCGCACGAGAAAATCCTCTATGTGCTATGGGATTACAGAACGACATGTAGAACGGCGACAGGTAAGACACCTTATAGTCTTGTTTACGGATCTAAAGCGGTATTACCTCTTGAGCTACAGGTACCATCGCTTTGAATGATCCTATCAAACGTCGTGAGCGAAGCCCAAAATAATGAGTTGAGGATCATTGATCTCGACTCCATAGAGGAGGAGTGTGCACAGATACTCGGTCGCATCAAGCGCTATCATGATAGGCAACTGCAAAAGCATCATGCAAACCCACATCAATTGCCGATAAAGAAGGAAGACCTCATTCTCAAGTCTATCCATGAACATGTGAACAAGTTCTCAGTAAACTGGGAAGGTCCATTCCTGGTCACAAAAGCCTATGGAAACGGAACCTTCAAACTGGTAGACATGGATGGCAACGAGTTTGCAAATCCTATGAATCGTTCGCATCTCAAGCCATACTACATCTAATGCATAAGAAAGGTAAGAAAAACATTTTCTATGACATAAAACTGGCAAAGTATGTCTGCTACAATGTAAAACTAGCAAAGCTTGTCTGCTACAACATAAAACTAGTAAAGAAAGTTTGCTATTGTACTGTCTGAAATTGTCAGTCTCCGGTTGGAAGGAAACAGAAACCGGGGGGATCACCGGACATGCACAGAAGATCCTACCTTTGCTTGAGGGCAAGCTGGAGTGAATGAAGGTAGAGTACCTTGAGTGATCCACAAGCGGATCAGGCAAGGATTTCCCCAAACGTACACCGAGGTGCTATATGCTGGGTTATACGTAAATGGCGTAAAAGATGTAAAACAGAGCGTAAACAGCGTAACTGGCGTAAACAGAATGTAAACGTAAAATAGCGTAAATAGTAAACATGCAACAATTGATACAAAACTGTAATTTATTTCAGGAATAAATGTAGCAATATTATTGCAAAGTGAGAGTTACAATGCACCGGTCTAACGTAGTTGTGGCTTTCACACAAGGCGGACGAATAGCCCAAGTGGATGCAGGGATGACTATTGGCTGGTTCAAACTATAGGCACAGCGTAGAGGCTTTATGCTCAGTGTACAAGGTTCTCTGCTCTGGTTCTTAGCGTCTCTATTTTTCTCTCTGATTTTCTCAAAATTGCCAACCTCTCTAATCTAGTGAAAAATTAGGGTTTTTATACAGGTTTAGACATTATACTTGGGTTGGGTGCCACGTGGCGCATTGACCAGGTGCAAAAGAATAAAATTTACAAGTGTATAACATGTTACATCTGTTGTGCGTATACTCTGTATTAGGTGGGCGTATACGCTGGGTATGCAGGGCGTATACGCTGGGTATGCAGGGCGTATACGCTGTGGATGCTGGGCGTATACGCTGTGGATGCTGGGCGTATACACTGTGGGTGCTGGGCATATACGCTATGGATGCTGTGCATATATGCTGATGGTTGCCCTATTCATGACTTGATGCCTTGTACCAAGTCTTTCTTTGTAGTGCTATCTCCATGCTGTCTTCAGGGATTGCTCGCCAGGCGTATACATCAGTCGTACAGGTTGAGCGTACATGTGAGGCGTGTACGCTGGGTATATATGCTGGGCATATACACTGTAGATGCAACCTGGGGTGTATACGCTAGGCATATATGCTGTGAACATCGGGCGTATACGCTGAGAATACATACTTAGTGTAAACTAAGTATTTTAAGCTCCGAAGTTGCCAGATTTGATAACAGATGTTGTCGTGGTCGTCGACAGGTCCAAAGGAACTGCTCCTCGTTGAGTTTGACTCTGCTTGAAGCTGATTGTGGGGTTCTCAAGCTTTAGTCATGCTAGGAAGCATCGTGACTTAGCTTGATTCTTTTTGGAAAAAGTACTAAGCTCAAAATTTTGTGGTGTTTCATTGGCCCCTCTTTGTTGACGCTTGGAGGAATCGGCCCGAGAAGCGTCGACAAAGAAGTGCAAAACACCACAAGAAACTTGATAAAGACTTTGTCCTTTTCCACCTAACTAGACATCATCACACCGTGTTCCGTAGTACATAGGATTGGGAAAGTAAAATTTGTATCTAGTAGGAAAATGGAGATTGTGGGAACTGGGAACTGACCAAGGGATTGTGCTTGGTAAAGGGGATGCTCTGATGTGTATCATGTTGATCCTTGTCAATAGACATTATTTAGCAGACTCAAAATCAAGACATGCGATGTGCGTTCTTTGGCGGAACAACACTTGTTGGCGAGACCAAAGCAATGTGATGATGTGTTGCATTCTTTGGAGAAATAGGGCCCTTGTTTAGTGTTTTAGGGAGAAGCCTGTTGGCGGAGAGCCAAAGCTATGCAACGGGATGTCACTCGATTATTTTTGACATGAGTATTTTTTTTCAAGACAACTATCATCCCTTCTTGTTTTTTATGTGGGAAGGGACAACGTTTTTTTTTTTTTTTGAAAGAAGCTTTGTTTTGATCTTGTACTCATGCTCAAGTGCTATGTTGTATGTTGCAACTGCTTCAAAGTGTTACAGTGTGCAACAGCATGCTCAAAGTTTTGAGTGTATTGGGTGTATCAGAGGTGTGGCTGAGTAGAGTATGTTGATGAATAGATAGGAAATGTACTGGGAAATGGGGATGTACTAGTGAATGGCTTGATTTAGTCTTGCTGCGTGTGCTGTGAATTACGTCTCACCTTGCTACTTATGACGAAGTGCATTCTTGTACGAACACCTCTGAGTGTCATCCTGCAAACACAACTCCAAGAAGACATGAAAACCATGAGTGAGTAAGCAAACCTAGAATTAAATAGCTACTGATGAAATAATGGCAGCAGATGAGATGTCAGGTACGGTATATGGCTCGCAGCAATATTGTTAGGATCGGCCGATGGCGAGCGATGCAGCGATTCTGATGAACTTTGAATGCAGCCATAGATTGCAGAAACAGAGATGAACTTGCTAATTTATAGTCTTAGCAGACTATCATGGGTTAGTTTTATGTCATGACCCGTTAGACATTTCCCATTTAGCATCGTGGAGGATGGTGCATTGCCAGTTTCTAGTCTTAGCTGACCGTGAAGAGGCAAACCAGTTTATAGTCTTCGCGAACTCTGGCGAGTGGGATTGTGGCAGCTTATTGTTGTACCGGAAGGATGCTAGTTTATTGTCATTGCGGACACTGTGTGGTATTAGTTTATCGTCATGATGCTAGGACGAGCTGTGGTATCAGTTTACCATCATGATTCCAGGACGAGCTGTGGTATCAGTTTATAGTCGTGACGCCAGGACTCGCTGTGGTATTAGTTTTAAGTCATGATGCCAGGACTCACTGTGGTATCAGTTTATAGTTGTGATGCCAGGACTTACTATGGTATCAGTTTATAGTCGTGATGCCAGGACTCGTTGTGGTATCAGTTTATAGTCGTGATGCCAGGACTTGCTGTGGTATCAGTTTATAGTCATGATGCCAGGACTCACACGTACCTGAGCCTGTATTCAAATATGGAACGGTTTCAAGAAAGAGTGATTGGTTGGATTTTTGAGCTCATTTCCTTCCATATCAGCTAACTTGAATGCTCCATTGTGATATGCTTTGGTGATCAAGTAGGGCCCTTCCCAGTTGGCTGAGAATTTGTCCGGGTGTTCCCGAACAGCCTTAAGTACAAGGTCGAATGTCGTGCCGATGGCGTTGTCATTGCTATTTTTGGTACCATTTGATCTGATCAAGTACACATATGCGTTCCTCCTCCACCGGGTCCAGGTCAATGATGCGTAGGTCATTGTTTTGCCCTTCATCAAGGAGTCCAGAAAATGTGATCCTTAAATATGGTACCTACAATTCCAAAGGTAAAACAGCTTCTGAACCATAAACAAGACTCTATGGCATTTTACCTGTTGAAGTCCGATGCGTAGTACGATATGCCCACAATGCGTATACCAACTGTTCGTGCCACCTTCGCTTGCTTTGGGTAAGCATCTTTTTAAGTATTGTAATAATGGTTTTGTTTGTTGCTTCTGCTTGCCCATTGCTCTGAGGGTAGTAAGGGGATCAAAATAAGTTTTTGATCCCCAGACTTTCACAAAAAGTTTTTGTTTTGGCATTGCTGAATTGTGGCCCATTATCAGTGATGATGGTCATCGAAATGCCAAAATGGGTTACATTGTTTTCGAGAATGAAGTTGCATACATGTTTAGATGTAGTCTTTCAAAGTTGCATAGTCATTTGGTGGGACATGGATTAGATTACTATGTCTTTGACAGGTACTGCATGTTTTAACCTTGGAGAGACAATCATACTTCATGTGTGGCCAATAATAGCCTAAGCGTCTTATCTTTGTCACCATTGCTTTTGGTGCTATATGTCCTCTGCATAGTCTGTCATGTACTTGTTCAACGATGGTTTGGGCATCAGTACTACTAATGCATGTTAGCAATATTCCTTCGTAGGATTGACAACACAATGTGTCCCCTACCAGTGCATACTACCTAGAACACTTTTGTACCGCGTCTTTTTGTGCGTTCGTTAAATGTTGCGGTGTTTCACCGTGTAGAAGGTACTCTTTTATGTCATCATACTATTCTATCGCGTGTGTTGTACTAACGGATGAAATTGGTAACATATCAGGAGTATCGGTTATTGGTTTGGCACAACTGATTATGGAGCTTGGTAATGTATGGAACATGTCAGGCGATATGTTTAACACTAAGGTAGCCAGTGCGTCTGCAATGGTATTATCATTTCTAGAGACGTGTTGCACATCAATGTTTTTGAATTGCTTCATTAAGTATTTTGCTAAGTCACAGTATGGTTGTAAATGTTGCTCTTTGCATGTATAAATATCTGTGACTTGGTTTAAGACCAGTTGTGAGTCTCCTTTGACCACAAGCCATGTGATTTCTAAAGCTAGTGCTGCCATGAGACCTCTAAGGAGACCTTTGTACTCTACTATGTTGTTGGTAAAATGAAAATTGAATCGATAAGCAAAGGGTCTGATCTCCCCGGAGGGATAGGTGATGATAGTAGTAGCACTTCCCCCTCGAGAGGTGGATGCTTCATCAAAGTCTAGAATGGCATCGTAGTCATTGGGTACTATGTCTATTGTGCTTATATTTTCATCTGGGAATTCTGGCTCTATCATTGCTTGATCGTGCGTTGGTGACGTGGCCATTTGATTTGCTATGGCTTGACCCTTAACTGATGATTACACTATGTAGTGCAGGTCAAACTTAGCTATCATGGCTTTCCAACGGGCTATTCAACTTGTCTCATAAATGTTTCCTGTGATTGCTCTGAGCACATTATCCTTGCAGATTATATTGACCTGGTTACGGAAGAGGTAATGTCGCCATTTCCTTAAAGAAAAGACCAAAGCCAAACATGACCTCTCCACCTCGTTATACTTTTTCTCATGGGCAACTAATGCATGGCTTAAGTAATAGACAGGGACTTCGGATCCATCATCTTGTTTCTAGCAAAGCATAGACGTGATTGACAAATCCGAAGTGGCAAGGTAGATGTAAAACCGTTTATCATTTTGAAGTGTATAAACCGTGGGTAGTCGGGCAAGTTCTATTTTAATATTATCGAATGCTTCTTGGCACTGTGGAGTCCATTCAAAATGGACGTTCTTGCATAATAAGTGATTCATAGGTTTTAATTTGTCTGTTAGTTTTTCTATGAACCTTCTGATGAACTATAATCTACCTTGTAGACCTCGAAGTTCGGTAAGGTTGCGAGGTGGTTTTAAGTTTGTTATGGCCTTAACTTTATCGAGGTCTACTTGTATCCCTACTTCTGAAGCTATGAATCCAAGCATTTTGCCTGTTTTGACACAGAAGACACATTTCTTTGGGTTAAGTCTCAGCTCATATTTTAAACAACGTTTTAGTACTAAGTCAAGATCTTGTATATGTTGCTCTGATATCTTTGATTTAACCACAATGTCGTCCACGTAGTCGTTGAGCAAGTGTAACATGTAATCGCTAAAGATGACTTTCATTGCCATTTGATATGTGGCCCCAGTGTTCTTGAGACTGAAGGACATCATTGTATAACAAAAGGTTCCCCATGGTGTCATAAAGGTAGTCCGGAGCTATTGCTCCGGGTTAATGCATATCTGGTTGTATCCCGAGAAGCCATCTATAAAAGATAATAGGGTGTGCCCAACGGTCGAGTCGACAAGTTGATCGATGCTAGGTAGTGGAAAATCATCTTTTATGGTTGCAACGTTAAGATCCCAGAAGTCAATGCATAAGTGAATGCTTTCGTTCTTTTTCGGGACAATGACCATGTTGGATACCCACTCGGCGTAATCGACAGCCCGAATGAAACCAGCCTGATAAAGTTTGGTGATCTCATTGCGAACTACCAACGCCACCTCAGGTTTAACCTTTCGTGCTTTTTGCTTCACTGGCCTCAATTTTGGATCAAGGATAATATTATGCTGGATGATTTGAGGGTCCAATCTGGGCATGTCCATGTATGACCAAGCAAATGCCTTTATGTTGTCCCTAAGCACATCCTCTATGTCTTTGGCCAGTTGAGGTTGCAGTAATGTACTTAGTTTTAATATTTTAATTTCTCCATCGGGCATGGCAATGGGGGTTTCGATCAACGGGTCTTCGGTGATGTTTTCAGCTTCTATGTCAAGGGGCTTTGTCATACCTTTGTAGTTATCTATCGTTTGTTGTGTTGAGGCTATGACTGCGTCATCCATTGATAAACTTAAGTGGATGAGATTTATGTTGATGTCCCTTGCGATCTTTCCGTGGGGCCCATCGATGATTCACGGTGCGGATAAATGCTGATAATCCATCGGGCTTGCTCCTGCCAATGAACAGAGAGCAGAATGAGCTAACAGGTATTATTCCATGTTCTCTGGCAGTGTAAGTCATGTGTACATGCATGATGGTGGTTTATCATCACACCGGGATGCATGGCAATTTGAGACCTTACCGGGCCATGGGTGGTAGTTTAAGGCCATACCGGGCCATATGTGATCCGCAGGTGGCATTTTAAGGCCTTACCAGACCACCATGGTAGTTTAAGGCCTTACCGGGCCACCATGGTAGTTTAAGGCCATATCGGGCCATCATGGCAGTTTAAGGCCATACCGGGCTGAATGTTTATCTTAAAATTTGCACAGGAGAGTCTGGGCCAAAATGTTCGATGTGGACTCTTGAAGTTGGTTTACAAGGGAATCAGGATGTGGTAGCATTTGTTTTGTTTTAAATATATATTTTTTTTATTTTTGAACAAATTTTAGTTAAAATGAGCAATAAATAGAATAAAAAGAGAAAAAGTGCAAGACGGCAGCGGTGGCGGTGGCGGTGGTGTGCGAAGCACTATATATAGGGGCAGGGGTGTCATTTTGTACGCATTGTGAACCGAAAGCAAACCGAGCGGGAGCGTAAAACTCGAGCGTAAGCGTAAACAGTGAGCGTAAGCATAAATCCTAAACCCTGAGCATAAGCGTAGACAATCAAACCCTATCATAACCGTAGAGCGTAGAGGTCGAAGCGTCAACGTAGACATCCCAACTCAGCGTGAGCGTAGAGACTCCAACTCGACGTAGAGGCTCAGCGTAGGCGTGAGCGATTTCGACCCTCAGCGTAAACCTGTCGATCCCAGCGTAGAGGATGCTGAAATGGGCAAGGGCAAGGAAGTGGAAGGCCATGGGAGGAAGGGACCTGACCTGACTTTCGCGGAGAGGCGCGAGGCCATGCTGCAGTGTCTACCCAGGCTGAGGGTTCCATCATGGCCTGGATCATCACACAGGTAGGCTCTAATCCTACCTCTGTTAGTTATTTTCATCTGTACATGTTTCGTAGTGTAGACAGTCTCGATAGCGTAGAGGGCTTCGGCATATACGCCCTGCGTAGAGAGTTAATGTAGAGGGTTTCGGCGTATACGCCCGGCGTAGATAGATAGCGTAGAGGGTTTTTATACGCTAAGCATATACTGTACATAGCCTAAGTTGTTTGTAGCGTAATCTGTTTTGTCAATGCACAACGTAAACGATTTTACCAGCATGAAGTGTAAATGATTTTATCAGCGTATACCCTGACTGTTCGTAGATTGTTTACACAGTGTTCAGCTTAGACTCTTTACACAATGTATACGCTGAAGGCTTTTATGACGTATATGCTGAGGGTTTTCACGGGGTATACGCTGAGGGTTTTCACCACGTATACGCTGAGCGAAAACGGTTCTTGACAGCGCATACGCCGAGTTAGGCAGCATATACGCCGACCGTAAACAGTTGGTAATTTTTTCTAAGTGTCTTCCTACAACGTGAAATTTTGTATTTTTTTTTTGTTTCTATATATGGCCGATTTACCGTGGAATTTTGGTTGCTTGCAGGGACACCGAACCTTTTCTTCTGGTAGTTGAGCTAGTCGGAGTATTGGCGTGGTTTGGCCACATCGAGGCCAATGAACCTACCTCGGATATGACTATTGACAACAATAGGGTCTGGTTCAGGGAAGGGGCGTGTGAATTCCTCGCCTTCATGCTAGACAGGTTTAAGGTGGTTATCTGGTCGCACCTGAGAGAACAAGTGGCATGGAGCATGCTTGATGTCATGTTGCCGGGAGCCTTGGAGGGTGTCACGATCTTAATGGAATACATTGACGAGGGGCCGCTTGTAACCGAGAACGGTTCTTCTGGTGGGACCAGGTCTACATGCCCATTAGCGTGCATGTGGGCCCAATTACTGCGAGGGCATGATTATCTCAAAAACACCCTATTTTTAGCCGCACATGCGCACACGCTGTTCCAGAACCCTCCTGGCACAGTGTACCGAGTGGATAGGTAAGATCGTTTAAGCTTGGCATTTTTTTCGTCGTTTGGCATTTGCTTCTGTTTTGACATCCGTTCTTTTGTAGACCTCGAGTCAACCCAGACGGAACATGCATTCAGGATGATGGGCTTGCTCTAGCTCATACCACTCTAGAGACCTTTATGGCGGGACCCACCCTTCGCGGAGCTGTATTAGCTCAAACCAAGGGTGATATTGTCCACTTTCACAAAAGGTTCTCTAGAGTGTTTGCATTGTGCAAAGCTCGTGGATGGTTGCATGGAGATTGGTTGCATGGAGATTGGTCGCATAAGAGACCAATTTTTCCTCATGACTCTGACTTGGGTGGCACATCTAAGTCCACAACTGAAGGTAAATGACAATATTTTCTAGATGTGTTAATGTGTTTGTTCAACTACCCGGGGTTATACTGATATTATGATTTTGAATTGTATTTACAGTTGATATCCCTCCTGGCAGGGACCCTGTCACAATCGGACGAACTGAGAGTACCCTCTCGATGAAGTTCGGGGAGATCAGTAAGGCTCAAAAATGGTTACGTACCCATGCCCCACCATCCATCATCCGTTGTTTAAATGACGCTGATCTTATGGAGCTCTTTATGACCCTAAACCCTGATGTGTCGATAGTAGAAATGATCAGGATCGTGGATTCCTTTGATGAGTCTGTCTCTTACTACAACACCCGGATTAAGGGTGTTAAGATAGTTTTCCATCAGTCACCTGAATTCTTTTCGAACCTGTTTGGTGTACTGGCGGATGGTGTAAGTGTAGTTTTGGACAGGGCTCATAAAGAGCTCCATACGGTTCGTGAATTAGAGGACTGGTTGGGCGTTACCAAGGGTGCTAAGGGATTCCCTATGTAGGGGAAGTCAAAGGTTGAGGAAGTGAATGAATTATATCCCCTGTTTAGGGCACGGGTATTCCCTAAATCCCTTTCCCAAGTGCAAAGTCTTGGTGTTGAAGCTGTGCGTATTATGCAAACCATCCTAGAAACTGGAATGCGTTATAACTGGGCCCAATTTTTGTTGTTGGGCCTGCATAAGGAGATAGTGCAATTGCACTCAAATGTTGAGGCGCAGTCCCACTTTATCTTTGCATTCTTTACTGGTTATCTTCACCGCTTAGCTGAGTTTCTAATGGTTCGTGTAGACAACAAGTATGTTCTATAGGATCGTGGTCAACTATCTCATCTATGGATCAACCATTTATTTGAAACTGCCAAGTCCCAAGATGCGCCCGAGGGAATTGATGAATCCGTATCTATCATGACAAGGGGGTCATCTGGTACCTCAATCCACACATGTGACAGTTTGGGATTGGAGCCAGACGACGTGCCTTATACTGCAAAAAGAGCAGAATGAGTCATCAAAGAGACCATTGACAAGGCCAAGTCAAAGCTAACAAAGTGTGAACATTCAACCGAGGAGGCCTCAAATGTGGACGAGCCACGGGTTAAGCATATACGGTTCAAGATGCCTGCCCGAGGTAAGTAAACTTAGTACACTTGTTGCTTTATCGTTTTCGTCTTATTCATAATTTTTACTTTGACCACTTACATGCCACTGATGCCTTCAGACTTTACTCGAGAAGTGAGGAGGCAGGAATTAGAGACTATCATTGAAGAGGAGGAAGCTACAATAGAGTTCATGACTGAGGAGGAGGATGTGGGTAAAGATCAAGTAGGAGGGATGAAAAAACTGAGGGAAGATACTACAGAGACTGAACTGGTAGATGACCAGAGTGGTGTCGATGAAATGTTCAGCAGCTTCCTTAAGGGAAGACTGGACTTAGGCGAACCGCCAAACCCAGAAGGAGACTGAGAACATGGTATGTTTTCTTTGATTTTATTATGTTATTTTGTGAGTTGTTGTTTTATGGTATTTTACTTTTTTTTTATCCCTTCCAGACGAAGGTGGTAAAACCAGAACAATGCGGTTGGATGTGCCCATGAAAACAGTTCCCTCTGAAAGGACCGCGAAGGTTAGTCCATCTCACACTCATGGACCATTTACTTGGACCGAAATGCCAAGTAAAATGGATTTTGTAGCTGGTATCGCTGAGGAAGTTGTTAAATGAATTTAGGAAGCCCACCCTGAGATAGGTATATATGTTTCGAGTTGTTTGTAGCTTTAGAGTTTCACACCATGTTTTTGTCGTTTTAGCGTTTGTTCTTTTCGTGTGCATAGGTGCTAAACTGAGATGGGATCCTTGTGAGACAGTTAGCATAGAGAGGTTGCCCACACTATCCCTAGAAGTTGAGCAAGTGCCAAGGCTAGTTTATGACAAAGTGGCAGAAGGTCTCGTTCACAACGTCAAATCGTTGTGGACCTGTAGGCATTCCATCGAACAGTTGTGGTTACAAATTCAAGCAAAGGAGAAGGAAGTTTCCGAGTTGTCAATTGAGTGTGACGATCTCAAGGCTCAGTATGAGTTTGCCTCTGCTAAACTAAGTGGTGATCTCTCTTGGCAGATTTTCGAGGTCACGTATACTAGATACTGGAACCTACTCAATCACCACGCGTCGCTGACACAGAGACTAGCAGAGCGTAAGGCCCAGGTGGATCTGCTAAACCTCAAGTGCCAAGATTGAAAAGCTTTCACTTCCAAGGTAGGCATCTGGGGTCAGGATGAAAAGAATCACAAGCATTACTATAAGAAATCTTTGAAGGAAGTATCCATTGAAAAGTGCCAACTTGAAATGTTTGTGGAGGGTCTGCGCTCTACATTTGATACCTTTGCTCAAAACACAACTGTTGAGATGGAATCACCTACAAGGTTGATTACAATCGCTTCTGGGGAGGTGTCGGTGGGTGAATTCACTTTAAAACATCCTACCTGGTTAGCTGTTGACAAGGGGAAGGCCTTGGCAGATGTCGACCTAGGCCTTGATGGGACCGATTGGACCAGTGTCTCAGAAGAGGAAATCCTCTACCGGTTGGAATTTGGCTTAGGGGGATCCCCTACGGTAAGCATTTTGTTATTATGAAATTCGTTCGCTGCATAATGTTTGAAGTTTTTTCTTTCTTTTGTTCTTACGTTGATTGTCTCTTTTTGCATTTTTAGGACCCTCCCGTCCCAGATGTTTAGTTTTTAGTTTTTTTCTGACTCAAATTTATACGGGGATTGTAAATTGAGATGAATGAAACCAGTTAACTCTTGTACTTGTACATCATTTCATGTATAAAAATTTTTTTTTTGATTTTGAGTTTAATTACAAACATAACACGGCAATGTAAAATGTTTTGGTTTCTTTTTGTGGTTTAAGTGTAATGCGTGGATGTAATTATAAGTCGAAAGATAATTGCGAAAATTGTTATTGACAACATGGCAATGCAAGTGTAAATTCGAACAGTGAGCCAGAATTGGAGAGGAAACCAAAGTATAAGTGGATGATCTAGTTTAAGGCCATCTCGGGCCAGATTCGCACTAGTTTAAGGCCATTTCGGGCCATATGCGTAGTTTAAGGCCATTTCAGGCCCCAGCGTAAGCAAGGAACGTTTTGAATGACACAGGTGGATTTCTCGGTTGAACGACCATTTCTGATCGTGGCTAGTTTTATGTCGTTACAGACATCATAGTTTAACGTCGTCTCGGACTAGTTGTAGTTTAACGTCATTTTGGACCACTTATTTTTGTTATTTATTGGTTTAGTAATTTTTTGATTTTTCGCATTTTAACGTTGGGAATAGAGTTAGCAAGTATGATTCTATATTCAGCGTCCCCTTCGCTGATCACGTTGAATGGTAATTCAGCCCAAGGGACGTCTCATGGAATTGTTCTCGCGTTAGTGCTTTCTTGCGCTTCGGCATGTATCATGGTTTCTGTGTCAGTTGTGGTTTCTAAGTGAGGTTGCGTATGTACAATGTCAGACCTGAGTATTTCTTTTTTGGGTGCGTTTTCTTTTGTGTTTAAAGGATTACCGTCTACCAGTTGTTGTTCATTTACGTCATGTTGTCTAGGATCTTCGAGCTTAACCTCTAAGCCTTGGTCTGTGTCTATGTACGATGAGATGATGGGTGTAGTGGCCTCCCCATGTATGATGATTTCACCACCTTCATAAGGCAGATGAATCTCTTGGTGTATAGGGGATGAGACTGCTTTCAGTTGGGCTAACCAGGGCCTTCCTAATATTAGGTTGAATCCTGGCATTTCATCGATTACTACGAATTTGGCGGATGTGGGGAATTGGTCCCCTGCTATGAAGTCTAAGGTCACGATTCCTTTAACTATCATGCGTGACCCGCTAAATGATTTCAAGCATGTGGTGGCAGTTGGTCTGATTAGCACTGTAAGCCCTAGTTGTTCAACTATGGGATATGGTACTATGTTTGTGGCAGCTCCATCATCTACATGGACCCTATGTATCTTGAATTGGTTTACTCGTATTGTTATGAACATAGGGGTTGTTGTTATCTCCCCTATTTTCTTATCTTCCTTGATGTTATCGTTGTGGAAACTTAATGGCTTGGAAGTTGACCCTTGGGGTGAGTACATTACCGCATGAATGGAAGATTCATTTGGAAGCAAGTCCTCACTTACTGGGATAGATGTTAACATGCGCACCAAAGCTTCGTGATGGCTTTGAGATCTTAGCCTTAATGAAGTATTTTTTGTTTGAGTGCTTGCGTGACTTGTGTTAGGGCTATTGCTAAGTCTCTACTATTGGACGCATGTTTATCGGCGGTGACTTGGTCCATTGGGCCCAACAGTTTTATTTCATGCATTGTTGGTTTGTCGTTTTTGCCCGAAGTTGTTGTTTTAGAAGTATCGTGTTTTCTGGATGGTTCACCCTCATGGCCTATGTTTGGTTGATTGTTAGGTGGCTTCATGGGTATTGCGTTTAGCGGAGTGGCTTTGGGAGGTCCTACGGCTAGCTGTTGACACTCCTTCTTCAAGCGTTCGCGTGTGAGCTTATCCGCTAAGCGTTCTCGTGTGTGGCGTGGGGGTGGAGTCGATTTTAGAGCCTCAAGCTATTTTGGGATTTGCACTACGTATGGAGTAGGGGGAGGTTGCGTTTGGATGGTCACATGTGGTTGAGCGGAGGGCTAACTGGGCACCCTGATGACATAAGGACTGGGTTTACTTTGCATTTGCGAGGTGGAGGACTGGTAATCATTAGGACTTTCGGGTGTCCCAATGACGTATGGGGTTGGTTTAGGCAGAGGTTGGACCTCCGTTGTTGTAATGGTAGGAGGCACATGCACCACATATGGTTTTTTGCGTGTCAAGGTGTTAGAAGTCGTTACGGCAGGGGGCACTCGGACTACATATGGTTGATGTGGGGCGTATGATGGTTGAGGCATGGATGTTGATGCAGTGGGAGGAATACGCACTACAAATGGCTTGTTAGGCATTTGTTTCTCATGGTCAGAGTAGACAGTGTTAATGCTAGGTGTTTTAGGTTCGTTATCTAGGTAGATTGTGTTAATAATGTACGGTGCCTCTTTAGTATTCAGAGGATATTTATACACACCCATGGCCTGGTTCTGCGGTTGGACCGGGTTGGCCTCATCAAAAGTGATTTGACCTCCATCGATCATTCGTTGTATGTCTTGTTTCAGGGTGACAGTAATCTGTCATGCCCATTACGTTGGTGATAGTCACAAAAACGATCCATCCTAAAACCTTTGGGTACTGGGGGCTCATCCAGCGTTGCTAGGGTTGGGTTCTGAACCAATTGACAGAACCGATCATGTCTTTGGATCGCTGCCGAGGACAATTGCTTATGTTTCATTAATCCAGCCTTCAGGAGTTGGTTGAACAACTGGGATGGTTTCATGGGTAGTGGTGTGTATTAGGAGGGTTCTTTCCTCTCAAAGTTTCTCGTACGATTCGGTGTTGGGTTCTGCGATGAGGACAATTCTGGTGCAGTCGCGGGAGTAGGTTTAGTATAATTAGTAGGGGCCACCAACGGTTTGCTTTGTTGTGCCACATTCGTTTGTTGCGTTTCCGCTACTGCCACTATTGTCGTTTTAGCCTTTTCTTTATCTTTCTTACTATGTTGATTCTTAAAGGATAAATACATAGGATTGTGGCTATTTTGGGCCGCGTCCTCTATATTTTTAATCTGTACAAAGGCTTGATTAAGGTTACGCGCATTGAGATAATATAACTTGGATTTGAAAAAGTCGTTAATAGCCCCCTTTAGAATGGTGAGGAGGTACGTCTCTGGGATTGGCTCATGGAGCTCATTGAGGGCAGCACTCCACCTTTGGTTGAATTTTTGTACGGGTTCTAGAGGTGCTTGTTTGACCTATATAAGGCTGTCAAGTGTCGCTTCAGGTTTCAAGTTATACTTGAACCTGGTAACGAATTGATGTAACAACTCCTCTAGGAAAAATATCAAGTTTCTCGGCAAGGCCCGATACCAATCAAGTGCTCTCCCTGCGAGGGACATAGGGAACACTCGTAAAATGGCATGTGGCCACGCCTGGAGTAATGCGTATTCTAGTCTAAATGTTATAAATTGAGCATTGGGGTCTGTCTCCCTGTTGTATTTAGTTAGTGTAGGCAATGATACACCCTTGGGTAATGTTAGGGGCAGAACCAAAGAGCTGATAGGGTCATCATGATAAAAATCTACTACCTTCAACTCTCCGTCAGCGACTGTCTTGAGGCATTTGACCTCATCAGTTAGTTCCTGCATTAGTTTTCTAGTGTCAGCCCAGTCTTGGGTGCTAGGTGAGATAGCAGCTTGGGGATGTTGTACGGTGTACATGTTAGATTGTTGGGTGGTGGGTTGGTAGGCGGACAATTGTGTAGTTGGAGGCTGTACTTGCAGGATATTTATAGCGAGTGGTACTAGGCGCGGCACATTGTAGGCAAGGGGTTGTTGTTGTTGTGGTTATCCTTGAGGAATGTTGGCCGGTGCAATCATGTGAGGTGGTATGTTATAGTGAGGGGGTTGATGTGATTGAGCACCCATCACTGCCCATTTCCCGGTCATGTTTTGTGTAGGGATCCCTTGAACTTGTTGGATTGCAGCGGTGAAAGGGGTCCATGAGTTTGGATCCAGGGGATATAATGAGCCGACGTAGAAGCTGGTATCACATGCAGCATCCTGATCACTCGAGGTGGGAAGGTTGCTCCTACGTTATTTTGAGGGGGTGGTACTTGCGAAGATGGGCCTACGGCTGCAGCGAGGAGAATAGCAAGAGGGAGTGTATTGAGTTGCGGGTCGATTGCAGGAGGGATATGAACAAGTGAGGATGTTTTTGGTGGAGGTATTTGTGCTTGAGTGAGTCTAAATGGTTGAAGGGACGTAATTTCCCCTGTGGTTGGATGAAACATCTAGTTGACATAGGTTTGTGGACTAAGCGTATGGTACGAATCTTCATGTTCAGATTGGGCAGCGAACTCATCCTCCTCTTCCGATTGAGGATTTACTACAGGCTAATCTAGAGACTGGCTCCTTTGCAGGAGGAGTTGTGTGATGAGCTCAAAGTAAGGCTCTAGAAGAGGGATGATATCGTATGAGGAAGGAATGAACTCTTGTCCTCCCTGTAGAAAAGTTCGTATTGCCTTTTAACTTCTATTTCGGCTCGGTCCATGGCTAGGCCGGCTTGTATTTTCACGCATATGAAGTTGTACTGATCTTGACTTATGATGTTAGATGATGGGTTCCTCCCTTGCAACCTAAGAGACTGATGAGGCCCCATTGTGGGTTGTGCCAGGGGCTGTTGAATGGCCATGGTTCCTACAAGGTCTGTGACCTGGGTGGTTGTAGTGGTGGTGTTTGCGGTGTTCATGATGAACAATTGAGAATATGACACAGTGAAGGGATATGGAATTAGTGTACTTAGTGCAACGTAAACCTACGTTCATGGCATACAGCGTATAGACTGGGTCTCAGCGTATAGGCTTCAACGACCAGCGTATAGTGATAGCGTAGACAATGTATAGGTATACAGCGTATAGTGTCAGTGTAGAGAATCTACGGCGTAGAGTGTGCAGCGTATACGCTAAGCAGCATAGATAGCGTCTGCATACAGCGTAAAAAGGGTTCACAGCATACGGAGTGTAGCGTATACTGGACGACAGCGTAGATGGAGTCTGCGTACAGTGTGTACAGGGTCAGCATATAGCATAGATGGGGTCTACGGCGTAGAGTGTGCAACGTAAACTGGACAGCAGAGACAAAGTTAGTGTACAGCTTAGATAGGGTCTACATCGTAGAGAGTGCAGCGTAAATTTAGCAGTTGCGTATATGTCAGCAGCGTAAACAGAGTTCTGTGTGCAGCATAGACAAAGTCCACATCGTAAAGCGTGCAGCGTATATTCGGCAGCGTAGACGCTAGGGATTTTGCAGATAGAGTCAGCGTATGGTTAACAGCGTAGACGTTGGGAGACTTGCAGATGGTAAGTTTTAAACGGAGCAGCGTAGACGCTGGATAGTTTGCAAATAGTAAGTTTTAAACTGAGCAGCGTAAATGTTGGGAGGTTTGCAAAAAGGGTCGGCGTATACTGAATAGCATAGATGCTGAGAGCTCTGAAGCACAGTAAGTTTTAGGCAGAGGCCCTCCTTCTAGCGCCAATTTCTATACTGTCCGAAATCGTTGGTCTCCAGCTGGAAGGAAACAGAAACTGGGGAGATCACCGGACATGCACAGAAGACCCTACCTTCGCATGAGGGCAAGCTGGAGTGAACGAAGGTAGAGTACCTTGAGTGGTCCGCACACGGATCACGCAAGGATTTCCCCAAATGTACACCAAGGTTCTATACGCTGGGTTATACGTAAACGGCGTAAAAGATGTAAAACAGAGCGTAAACAGCATAACTGGCGTAAACAGAGCGTAAACGTAAAACAACGTAAATAGTAAACATGCAACAATTGATACAAAACTATAACTAATTTGAGGAAGAAAATGTAGCAATATTATTACAAAGTAAGAGTTACAATGCGCCAGTCTAACGCAGTTATGGCTTTCACACAAGGAGGATGAATAGCCACGGTGGATGCAGGGATGACTGTTGGCTAGTTCAAACTGCAGGCACAGTGTAGAGGCTATATGCTCAGCGTACAGGGTTGTCCAGGATACAAGGTTCTCTGCTCTGGTTCTTAGCGTCTCTGTTTTTCTCTCTGATTTTCTCAAAATTGCCAACCTCTCTGATCTAGTGAAAAATTGGGATTTTTATACAGGTTTAGACATTAGACTCAGGTTGGGTGACACGTGGCGCATTGACCGGGTGCGAAAAAATAAAATTTACAAGTGTACAACATGTTACATCTGCTGGGCGTATACGCTGTATCAGGTGGGCGTAGACTTTGGGCGTATACGCTGGGTATGCAGGGCATATACGCTGTGGATATTGGGCGTATACGTTGTGGATGCTGGGTGTATATGCTGATGGTTTCCCTGTTCATGAGTTGATGCCTCATACCAAGTCTTGCTCTACAGTATTGTCTCCATGCTATCTTCAGGGATTACTCGCCGGGTGTATACATCAATCATACAGGCTGAGCGTACATGTGAGGCGTATACGCTGTGAACATCGGGCGTATACGCTGGGCATATACGCTAAGAATACATACTTAGTGTAAACTAAGTATTTTAAGCTCCGAAGTTGCCAGATTTGATAGCAGATGTCGTGGTCGTCGATGGGTCCCAAGGAACTGCTCCTCGTTGAGTTCGACTCTGCTTGAAGCTGTTTGTGGGGTTCTCAAGCTTTAGTCATGCTAGGGAGCATCGTGACTTAGCTTGATTCTTTTTGAAAAAAGTATTAAGCTCAAAATTTTGTGGTGTTTCAGCTATGACTATAAACTGGCACATCTGCCATGATGTAAAACTGGCAAAGCACATTCACTAGAATGTAAAACTAGCATAGACGGTCCTCTATGACTTTAAACTTGCCTATCCACCATCTGCTACGATGATAAACTAGCATAGTGGTCTGCTGGGACCTTAAAACAACACAGCGATCTATTGGGATCTTAAACTAACACAACAATCTAGTAGGACCTTAAACTAGCACACCATGGTCTGATGAGACCTTAAACTAGCATACCATGGTCTACCAGGACCTTAAACTAGGTTCGCAGCATGCCTTTAGCATACATCCATGACTCTACAAACAAGTGAGTGTGCACAGTGCCAGCACGGGGTGGGATGTTGCAGTTCTAAAATGTAGTTCATGATGCCAGGAAAACACCCTCTGGAATATGTGTAATGCCACTACCCTCGACATCTTGCCGTTCCTCTAGATATGTCATTTGACATCCTGCTAACATTCCAAAGCACCACTACCACGACCAATTGCCCTGGCAGTAGCTTCTGTGGTTGGCGCCTACTGCTTGAGTCCCAACACTATTGTGGCCCAACCATAAAGTTGCTAACCTCCAGGCCTCGCCATTGTCTGAGCTCAATAGGCATTTAGCTATTAAGACTCTCTGCTTATAGTTGAACTACATAATGTTTGCCTTGGGGTAGGGACTCCTAAGCACTCGCATCACCACAATTCCTAGCCTCCTCGGTGTCAACTCCTACACATTGATGCTACCAAAACCTCTGCTAACCTTTTTGGTTTGGACGTCGCAAGCCTCAGCAACAATGTTCATTGCTCCATCAGTGTCTAAAGTTAGCAAAACCTTTACCTTCATTTTCCTTTATGATTATTTCTTCTAGTTTTCTCTCTGTTGTGTTTGCAGGGTAGGTGCTGGAGGGGCGTTGGTCAAAGGTGCGATTAGCCTTGGCAGCAAGACACTACATCATTCCAAGCTGGTTGTCCTAACTAGCTTGGGTACTTGGGAGTGCACATCCTTTCCTCCCTCTTAATCTCCTTTAACTCATTTCTTACACCCGCAATTTTCGTTCTCACGCCTATTTTTACAAATTTTCCCAATGCCTGTAAAGCCTTTCCATATGCTCAACTGCAAAGTTCATGATGAGCGTAACACAACTCACCACATGGGAAGCATCTATAGGCAGGTTAAAGCACCACATAGATGTAACGAAACTCATCCTAGGGAGGAAACACCTATCCTGCAACAACAAGGTTGTTTACAAAGGAACATAGTTGAACAACAAGAGAAAAGCATAAAAGAGCAAAAGCTTAGAAAAAAAAGGTGCTTAAAACAAATGGCACATTGACTGTTCTGCAATAACCATCTCTAACCATTCCGAGGAGAGGTCAAAAGCTTGCAAAAGAAAGATGTCTGTGCATATCAACTCCCTCACAAGCACTCCAATGAGGGACCACATTGCTACTTCTTTCCCTTTCTGAAACAATCTTTGCAGCTCCACCCTTTCCCTCTTCCCTGCATGACTATCCTAACACTCTCAAGCATCGCTAAGTGACATCTTAAAAATTACTGAGGAGTGATGTTAGTGTCTTGTCTTCCGTGGTGTTTTGTATTCTTTGTCAGTGTCTCTTGGGCCCATCCTCGAGATGTCAACAAAGAGGGATCATTGAAACACCATAAAATTTTGAGATCCTCTTGCTTCATCAGGGTCCTAGAATTCAAGCAAGGACTTACACAAGTGTAGTGTCATGAAAGTTCAGCCAAAAAGTGTAGACACTAAGGTTAGACTGTGCAGTTCGGCAAGTTTTCTACTGCTAGGACTGGCAGGCCCAATGGACTCTCCAGCTTGCCCACCTGGACAATTCACCTAGCTAACAGTTTACACAGAGACCATGTTAGGGAGTTCTCGACGATGCTCAGGATGAGCAAAATAGTTTGGCAAGTTTTCTAATGGAGAAGTATGCTACGCTATGCAACGTAGCAAGCCTTCGAAAAATCAATCAAATATCCAAATACAAGTTTTAGCAAGATGTTTGTGCAAGGAAAAGTCAACATTTGGCCAACACATGGTGCTATGCTATGCTACGCTGCATAGCGTAGCATAGCGTAGCAAGGCTGAAACATGTGAAAACCCCTCTGCCAAGTCGTTTCAACAAAAGAACTACATCTAACAACATTGTGGCTTCAAAAACTAATCTATCTCAATTAGCTCTTGAACCGTAGGTAAATTTTTCTCTTGTGATGCCCCGCAATTTTGACAGAAGTGCAAGTTACACTGGCTGCTACACTATGCTACGCTACATAGTGTAGCATAGCATAGCAAAGATACAAATCAATAAAGTGCTCCAAAGGTTAGCCCGGTGTGCACCAAGACTTTCAGCAAAAGCTATTCACTCCAAGCAAGTTTTTTGTTTAAACTAGTGGCTACGATATGCTATGCTACATAGAGTAGCATAGCATAGCAAGCACCTACACTACGTCGATGTGCTATGCTACATAGCATAGCATAGCATAGCAAGCAACTACGGTACTTCAATGTGCTTCATTTTTCACTTGCATTGTTGGCACACCTGATTCTAGCATCTCTAGTTTCGACAACATGGTTGCAACGTAGGAAGTTCATGATCGGTTTTGCACACTTGCGTAGTACGGGCATGTCAACATCTCGTGGGTCTAAGACATGTGGCATCTAGGCCTTATTTCTCTCCTGCTCTTGGCCCTATAAATACCTCGAAAAACAACCCTCAAAGGGTTGAAATTTTGGGTTGGCTTTTTGGTTAGTTGGCTTCTTTGGCATTGGCGAGAGCTGTTGGCTTGTTGGCATTTTTGCATTTTTGGCTTTTAAGTTCAGATTGAAGAGCATAGTTGGAACATTTTAAGTAGCTTGATTACTCTAGAATTCTCTATGTGCCTCTGGAATTGTATAACTTGTTGCAGATCTCTCAAAGAAGGAAAAGAATTGAACCCGCGATCTTGAGGCAATGCATTTTCTTACATGAGTTTACTCTATTGTCCCTTTATTGTTATTGTTGTTTGGCATTATTTCCATTCCCGCATTTATTGATTATCAGCTTTTACCTTGTATATTTTACAATCAAAACAATGTTCACGTAAGGTTAAGTTACACCAATTAAGTCCCTTTCTGATCCACCAGACCGTTCAGGGCATCCCTTTTCCATTTTATCTAGCATGGCCCTTGCACGGATCCAAGGTTAAACTATTCACCCGGAAACCTCTCAATGTTTCCAGCCATTGATGTTTTCGGTCACTACACATGGCCTTCTAAATTTGGTATTATGTGGCCTCTATCAAGGATCAATAGAACACCATCTCTACCATTCGAAATCGTCGGTCTCCGGCTGGAAGGAAACAGAAACCGGGGGATCACCGGACATGCACAGAAAACCCTACCTTCACTTGAGGGCAAGATGGAATTAATGAAGGCAGAGTACCTTGAGTGGTCCACACGTCGATTAGACAAGGATTTCCCCGAACGTACACCGAAGTGCTATACGTTGGGTTATATGTAAACAGCGTAACTGATGTAAAACAAGGCGTAAATGGCGTAACTGATGTAAAACAAGGCGTAAATGGCGTAACTGATGTAAAATAAGGCGTAAATGGCGTAACTGATGTAAGTGGAGCGTAAACATACCAGAGCGTAAACAGCAAACATGCAACAATAAATGGAAAACTGTAACAGATTTTAGGAAGAAAATGCAGCAATATTATTACAAAGTGAGAGTTACAATGCACCGGTCTAACACAGTTGTGGCTTTCACACAAGGCGGACGAATAGCCCCGGTGGATGCAAGGATGACTGTGTGCTGGTTCAAACTACAGGCATAGCGTAGAGGCTGTATGCTTAGCGTACAGGGTTGACGTCCAATGTACAAGGTTCTCTGTTCTGGTTCTTAGCGTTTCTGTTTTTCTCTCTGGTTTGCTCAAAATTGCCAACCCCGATCTAATGAAAAATTTGGGTTTTTATATAGGTTTAGACGTTAGACTCGGGTTGGGTGACACGTGGCGTGTTGACCAGGTGCAAAAGAATAAAATTTACAGGTGTACAACATGCTGCATCTACTGGGCGTATACGTTGTATCTGGCAAGCGTAGACTCTGTGCGTATACGCTGGGCAGGCAAGACGTATATGCTAGGCGTATGTAAACTTGGGCGTATATGCTGGACGTATATGCTGAGAATGTAAACTTGGGCGTATATGCTGAGAATGTATACTTTGTGTCTACTGGGCGTATACACTGGGTGAATACGCTGGGCGTATATGCTGATAATGTATACTTTGTGTCTACTGGGCATATACATTGTGTCTACTGGGCGTATACGCTGATGGTTGCTCTGTTCGTGTGAGTTGCTGTCTTGTACCAAATCTTGTTCTGTAGTGCTGTTTCCATGCTATCTTCGGGGATTGCATGCCGGGCGTATACATCAGTCGTACCTGCTGAGCGTACATGTGAGGTTTGTATGCTGGGCGAGTACGCTGGATGTCTACGCTGGGTGTATACGCTGTGGATGTGTACGCTGGGCGTATACGCTGAGAAATGTGAACTTGAGCGTATACGCTGGTCGTATACGCTAAGAATGTAAACTTGAACGTATACGTTGAGAATGTATACTTAGTGAAAAATAAGTATCTTGATCTCCGAAGTTGCCATGTTTGATACCAGATGTCGCCATGGTCGTTTGTGGGTCCCAGGGACCTACTTCTTGTTGAGTCGACTCTGCTTGAAGCTGTTTGTGGGGCCCTCAAGCTTTAGTCATGCTAGGGAACATCATGACTTAGCTCGACTCTTGTTGGAAAACTACTAAGCTTGAAATTTTGTGATGTTTCATTGGCCCCTCTTTGTTGACGCTTGGAGGAATCGACCCGAGAAGCGTCGACAAAGAAGTGCAAAACACCACAAGCAACTCGATAGAGACTTTGTCTTTTGTCACCTGACTAGACATCATCGCACCATGTTCAGTAGCACATGAGATTGTGGGAAATGGAATTTGTATTTGATAGGGAAAGGGAAACTGTGGGGATTCGGGGGGAATCAAGGTTGTGTATGTGAGTCATGCTGATCCTTGTCAATAGCTATTGTTTAGCAGACTCAGAATCAAGACATGAGATGTGCGTCCCTTGGTGGAACAAGACTCTTGGTCAATGTCCGAGAGGACTTGTTGGCAAAACCAAAGCCACGTGATGTGTTGTGTTGCATTCTTTGGAGGAACAGGACCCTTGTTTAGTGTTTAAGGGGGGACCTGTTGGCGAAGAGCCAAGGCCATGCAACGGGATGTTTCTTGATTGTTTTAAACATGAGCATTTACTTTCGAGGCAACTGTCATCCCATCTTGTGTTTTATGTGCGAAGGGACGACATTTTTTTTTGTGAGGAGCTTTGTTTTGATCTTGTACTCATGCTCAAGTGCTATGTTGTGTGTTGCAACTACTTAAAAATGGTGCGATATGCAATGGTATGTTCGATGTTTCGGGCTGTATTGGATGTGTTCGGGATGTAACCAAGTATAAGGTGTTGAGGGATAGGCGGGATATGAAACGGGGGATGTACTATTGAATGGTTTGATTTAGTCTTGTCACATGCGCTGTAAACAACGTCTCACCTTGCTGCTTCTGACGAAGTGTATTCTTGTGCGAACATCTCTGAGTGTCATCCTGCAAACACAACGCCGAGAGAACAAGAAAACCATGAGTGAGTAAGCAAGCTTACACTTAAACTATTACTAATGAAACAAAGGCACTAGATGAGATTTCAGACATTGTATATGAATAGCAGCAATGGCGTTAGGATCGGCCAATTAGCGAGTGATGCAGCGATTCTGATGAAGTTTGAATGCAGCCACTGATTGAGGAACCAGAGATGAAATTGCTAGTTTATAGTCTTAGCGGACTATCATGGGTTAGTTTTGTGTCATGACCTATTGGACATTGCCCGTTTAGCGTCATGGTGGACGGTACGTTGTCAGTTTCTAGTCTTAGCAAACCGTGAAGAGGCAAACCAGTTTATAGTCTTAGCGGACTCTGGCGAGTGGGACTGTGGTAGTTTACTACCGTACCGAACGGGCACTAGTTTATTGTCATTGTAGACACTGTGTGGTATCAGTTTATCGTCATGATGCCGGGATGAGCTTTGGTATCAGTTTTAAGTCATGATTCCAGGACTTTTCTATGGTATCATTTTACCATCATGATTCCAGGACGAGTTCTGGTATCAGTTTATAGTCATGTTACTAGGACTCGCACGTACCTGAGCCTGTACTCAAATATGGAACGGTTTCAAGAACAAGTGATTGGTCAGATTTGCAAGCTCATGCCCTTCCATATCAGCTAACTTGAATGCTCCGTTGTCGTATGCTTTGGTGACCAAGTAGGGCCCTTCCCAGTTGTCTAAGAATTTATTCGGGTGTTCCCAAACGGCCTTAAGTACAAGGTCCCCCTCTTTGATGGCGCCCTTATGAATGTCATGCCGATGGTGCTACCGTTGTTGTTTTTGGTACCATTCGATCTGATCAAGTACACATATGCGTTCCTCCTCCACCGAATCCAAGTTAATGATGCGTAGGTCATTGTTTTGTCCTTCGTCGAGGAGTCCGAAAAGTGTGATCCTTAAAGACAGTACCTGTAATTCCAAGGGTAAAATAGCTTCTGAACCATAAAAAAGATTATATGGCATTTTACCTATTGAAGTCTGATGCGTGCTGTGGTATGCCCACAGTGCGTACACCAACTGCTCGTGCCATCTTTTCTTACTTTGGGTAAGCATCTTTTTAAGTACTGTAATGATAGTTTTATTTGTGGCCTCTACTTGCCCATTTCTCTGAGGGTAGTAAGGGGATGAAAATGAGTTTTTGATCCCCAGAATTTCACAAAAATTTTTACTTTCGGCACTATTGAATTGTGGCCCGTTGTCAGTGATGATGGTCATAAGGATGCCAAAACGGGTCATAATGTTTTCAAGATTGGAGTTTCATACGTGTTTAGATGTGATTTTTCGAAGGGGAACTACTTCTACCCACTTCGTGAAGTACTCTATCACGGTTATGATGAAACTATGCCCTACAGAAGATGAGGGTGTTATTGGTCTGATAAGGTCCAACCCCCACTTTTGAAAGGGCCATGTGATTTGCACCGTATGCAACTCATTTGGTGGGACATGGATCAGATTACTATTTCTTTGACAGGTATTGCATGTTTTAGTCTTGGAGAGACAGTCATACTCCATATGTGGCCAATAATAGCCTAAGCATCTTATCTTTGTTGCCATTGCCTTAGGTGCTATGTGTCCTCCACATAGTCCGTCATGTACTTGCTCAACGATGGTTTGGGCATCAGCACTACCAACGCATGTTAGCAGTATGCCTTTGTAGGATCGACAACACAATGTGTCTCCTACCAATGCATATTTTCGAGAACGCTTTCGTACCACATCCTTTTGTGCATTCGTTAAATGTCGCAGTGTTTCACCATGTAGAAGGTACTCTTTTATGTCATCATACCATTCCATCGCGTGTGTTGTACTAACAGATGCAATTGGCAACGTATCAAGAGTATCAGTTATTGGTTTGGCACAACTAATTATGGAGCTTGGCAATGTATGGAACATGTCAGGCGATATTTTTAACGCTAGGATGGCCAGTGCATCTACGATGGTGTTATTGTTTCGAGAGACATGTTGCATGTCCATGTTTTTGAATCGTTTCATTAAATGTTTGGCTAAGTCATAGTATGGTTGTAAATGTTGCGCTTTACATGTATAAATGTTTGTGACTTGGTTTTAAACCAGTTGTGAATCTCCCCTGACTCCAAGTGCTGCTGTGAGACCTCTAAGGAGACCTTCGTACTCTGCTATGTTATTAGTACAGTGAAAATCAAAACGATAAGCAAAGGGTCAGATCTCCCTAGAGGGATAAGTGATGACAGTGGTAGCACTTCCCCCTCGAGAGGTGGATGCTCCATCAAAGTTCAAAACAGCTTCATAGTCATCGGGTACGATGGCTATTGCACTTACATTTTCGTCAGGGAATTCTGGCTCTATTGTTGCTTGATCGTGCATTGGTGACGTGGTCATTTGATTCGCTATGGCTTGACCTTTAACTGATGATTGCGCTATGTAGCATAGGTCAAACTCAGCTATCATGGCTTTCCAACGGGCAATTCTACTTGTCTCATAAATGTTTTCTGTGATGGCTCTGAGCACATTATCCTTACAAATTATATTGACCATTTCTTTAAGGAAAAGACGAGGGCTAAACATGACCTCTCCACCTCGTTATACTTCTTCTCGTGGGCAACTAATGCATGGCTTAAGTAATAGATAGGGACTTCGGTTCCATCATCTTGTTTCTGGCAAAGCATGGACGCGATTGACGAATCCGAAGTGGCAAGGTATATGTAAAACGGTTTATCATTTTGAGGTGGATAAACCGTGGGTAGTCGGACAAGTGCTATTTTAATATTGTCAAATGCTTCCTGGCACTGTGGAGTCCATTCAAAATGGACATTCTTGTGTAGCAAGTGGTTCATAGGTTTTAATTTGTCTGTTAGTTTTTCTATGAAACATCTGATGAATTGTAATCTACCTTGTAGACCTCGGAGTTGAATAAGGTTGCTAGGTGGTTTTAAGTTTGTTATGGCCTTAACTTTATCGGGGTCTACTCATATCCCTGCTTCTGAGGCGATGAATCCAAGCATTTTGCCTATTTTGACGCCAAAGACGCATTTCTTTGGGTTAAGTCTCAGTTCATATTTTAAACAACGCTTTAGTATTAGGTCAAGATCTTGTACATGTTGTTCTGATGTCTTCAATTTAACTACGATATCATCCACGTAATCATTGAGTGAGTGTAGCATGTAGTTGCTAAAAAATGAATGTCATTGCCCTTTGATATGTGGCCCCAGCGTTCTTGAGACTGAAGGGCATCATTATATAACAAAAGGTTCCCCATGGTGTCACAAAGGTAGTCCAGAGTTGATGCTCCGGGTTAATGCGTATCTGGTTATACCCCGAGAAGCCATCCATAAAAGATAATAGGGCATGCCCAGCAGTCGAGTGAACAAGTTGATCGATGCTGGGTAGGGGAAAATCATCTTTTATGGTAGCAATGTTTAGATCTCGGAAGTCAATGCATAAGAGAATGCTTCCGTTCTTTTTCGGGACAATAACCATGTTGGATACCCAATCGGCGTAATCGACAGCCCGAATGAAACCTGTCTGGTAAAGTTTGGTGATCTCATTGCGAACTGCCAATGCTACCTCAGGTTTAACCTTTCGTGCCTTTTGTTTTACCGGCCTAAATTTTGGATCAAGGATAATGTTGTGCTAGACGATTCGAGGATCTAACCCGAGCATGTCGGTGTATGACCAAGCGAATGCTTTTATGTTGTTTCGAAGTACATCTTCTATGTCTTTGGCCAGTTGAGGTTGCAATAGTGTACTCAATTTTAATATTTTAGGCATTACGATGGGGGTTTCAGTCAACAGGTCTTCGGTGATGCTTTCAGCTTCTATGTCAAGGGGCTTTGTCATACCTTTGTAGTTATCTAGCGTTTGTTGTGTTGAGGCTATGACTGCGTCATCCATTGATAAACTTAAGTGGATGAGATTTATGTCGATGTCTCTCACGATCTTTCCATACGGCCCATCGATGATTAACAGTGCAGATAAATACTGACAATCCATCGGGCTTGCTCTTGCCAATAAATAGAGAGCAGAATGAGCTAATAGATATTATTCCATGTTCTCTGGCAGCGTAAGTCATGTGTACATGTATGATGGTGGTTTATCGTCGCACCGGGACACATGGTAGTTTAATGCCCTACCGGGCCAGATGTGGCAGTTTAAGGCCTTACCGAACTGTCATGGCAGTTTAAGGCCATACCAGGCCGAAGGGGGTTTGTATGTGGCAGTTTAAGGCCTTACCGGGCCATGATGGTAGTTTAAGGCCATACCGGGCCAGATAATGTACACAGGAGAGTTTGCGCTAGAATGTTTAGTGTGGGTATCTAAAGTTGGCTTGCGATGGATTTAGGATATGATAGTATTCACTTTGTTTTATATATTTTTTTATTTTGTATTTTGAACAATTTTAAGAACAAAATAAGTAAATAGAGAAGAAGAAAAAGAAACAAAATGGAAGGCAGCAGCGGTGGTGCGGCTCAGTGCTATATATAGCGCAGGGGTGTCATTTGTGCGCATTGTGAATTTTGAAGTGATCCGAAGCATCAGCGTAAGCGTAAACATCAAGCGTAAGCGTAAAAAGTGAGTGTAAGTGTAAACAGTGAGCATAAGCGTAAACGTAAACCTCAAACCCCAGCATAAACGTAGAGCGTAGAGGCTTGAACTTTAGCATGAGCGTATAGGCTCCAAATCAGCGTAGAGGATTCAGCTTGGCATGTAGACTCAAACCTTGGCATAGACTCTGTCAGTTGTAGCGTAAAGGACGTCGGAATGGGCAAGGGTAAGGAGGTAGAGGGCCAGGGGAGGAAGGTGCCTGACCTGACTTTTGCAGAGAAAAGAGAGGCCATGTTGCAATGTCTGCCTAGGCCAAGGGTTCCATCATGGCCTGGATCGTCACACAGGTAGGCCATATTGACTATGTTAGTTATTTTCATCTATACATATTATTTGGCGTAGATAGTTTTCGTAGCGTAGAGAGTTTTAGTAGCGTAAATAGTTTCTGTAGCGTAGAGGGTTTTGGCGTATACACCCAGCGTAGACAGTTAGCGTAGAGGGCCTATACGCTGAGCATAGGTTCGCAGTGTAGAGGGTTTCTATAGCATACAGCGTAGACGGTTTTGACTGTATATAGCGTAAACTATTTTTACACAGTGTAAACTATTTGCATAGTGTTCAGCGTAAACTATTTTCACAGTGTTCAGCGTAAACTGTTTGCACAGCGTATACACTGATTGTAAACAGTTTGTTCTTTTCAGGCGGCGTACAGTGTAGACCTGTTTTCATAGCGTAAACGGTTTTCATAGTGTATATACTGATGGTTTTTACAGTGTATACTCTGAGCGTAAATAGTTTGTTGAACAACATATATGTTGATTGAAAACAGTTTGTAATTTTTCTAAGTGTTGGCCTTCAACATGGAATTTTATTATTTCCTCTCCTCTTCATGTATGGCTGATTCATCGTGGCATTTTGGTTGCTTGCAGGGACACTGAGCCTTTCCTCCTGGTGGTTGAGCTAGTTGGAGTACTGGAATGGTCTAGCCCCCTTGAGGCCGTTGAACCTACCCCCAATCTAACCGTTGACAACAATGGGGTATGGTTCAGGAAAGGGGCGTGTGAATTCCTCGCCTTCATCCTAGACAGATTTAAGGTGATGGTCTAGTCACATCTGAGCGAACAAGTGGCATAGAGCGTGCTTGAGGCTATGTTGTCGGGAGCTTCGGAGGGTGTGGCGGTTTTTATGGAGGATATCGATGAGGGGCCGCTTGTGAACGAGGACGGTCCCTCTAGCGGGCCCAGGTCTACTCATCTATTAGCACGTGTGTGGGTCCTATTGCTGCGAGGGCGTGATTATCTCAACAACACTCTATTTTTAGCTACGCATGCACACACGCTATTCCAGAACCCTCATGGCACAATGTACCGGGTAGATAGGTAAGATCGTTTAAGCTTGTCGTTTCTATTTTTTGTCGTTTGGAATTTGCTTCTGTTTTGATAACCGTTCTTTTGCAAGCTCCAAGTTAACCAAGATGGAATATGCGTTGATGATGATGGGCTTGCCCTAGCTCATACTGCTCTAGAGACCTTTATGGTGGGTCCCACCCTTCGTGGAGCTGTATTAGCTTAAACCAAGGGTGATATTGTCCATATTCACAAACGATTTTCTAGAGCGTTCACACAATGCAAAGCTCGTGGGTGGTTGCATGGAGACTGGTTGCATAAGGGACCAATTTTTCCTCGTGACTCTGACTTGGGTAGCACCTCTAAGTCCACTACTGAAGGTAAGTGACACTATTTTCTAGATGTGTTAATGTGTTTGTTCAACTGCCGGGGGTTATACTGATATGATAGTTTCGAATTGTATCTACAGTTGATGTCCCTCCCGGCGGAGACCCTATCACGATAGGACGAACTGAGACTACCCTGTCAATGAAGTTTAGGGAGATCAGCAAGACACAGAAATGGTTGCGCACCAATGCCCCGTCGTCCATCGTCCGTTGTTTAGATGATGCCGACCTTATGGAGCTCTTTACAACCCCTAGCCCTGATGTGTCGATAGCCGAAATGATCAGAATTGTTGATTCATTCGACAAATCCATCTCTTACTATAGCACCCGGATTAAGGGTGTTAAGATAGTCTTCCATATGTCGGCCGAATTTTTTTCGAACCTGTTTGATGTACCGGCGGATGGTGTAAATGTAGTTTTAGACATGACTCAGAAAGAGCTCCATACAGTACATGAGTTAGAGGACTGGTTGGGCGTTACCAAGGGTGCTAAGGGATTCCCTATGCAGGGGAAGTCAAAGGTTGAGGAAGTTAATGAATTATATCCCCTGTTTAGGGCACGGGTATTCCCTAACTCCCTTTCCTAGGTGTGGAGTCTTGGTGTCGAAGCTGTGCGTATTATGCGGACCGTCCTAGAAACTGGAATGTGTTATAACTGGGCCCAATTTTTATTATCAGGCCTTCATAAGGAGATAGTGCGATTACACTCAAATGTCGAGGCACAGTCCCACTTTACATTTGCATTCTTTGCTGGCTATCTTCACTGTTTGGCCGAGTTTCTAGTGATTCGTGCAGATAACAAGTATGTTCTACAGGATCGCGGTCAACTATCTCGCCCGTGGATCAACCATTTGTTTGAAACAGCTGAATCCCAGGATGCACCTGAGGGAATTGATGAATCCGTATCCATCACAATAGGGGGATCATCTGGTACCTCCATCCATACACGTGACAGTGTAGGGTTGGAACCAGACGATGTGCCCTACACTGCAAAGAGAGCAGAACGGATCATCAAAGAGACCATCGGTAAGGCCAAGTCAAAGCTGACGAAGCGTGAACGTTCAACCGAGGATTCCTCAAATGTTGACGAGCCATGGGTGAAGCACATATAGCTCAAGATACCTGTCTGAGGTAAGTAAACTCAGTACACTTATTGCATTGTCCTTTTCGTCTTATTCATAATTTTTATTTTGACAGCTCACATGCCACTAATGCCTTTAGACTTGACTCGAGAAGTGAGGAGGCAGCAATTAGAGACTATCATTGAAGAGGAGGAAGCTACAACGGATTTAATGACTGAGGAGGAAGAGGTTGGCAAGGATCAGGCAGAAAAAATAGAGGAGCTACGGGAAGACACCACGGAGACTGAACTGGTCGATGACCAGGGTGGTGTCAATGAGATGTTCAGTAGCTTCCTCAAGGGAAGGTTGGATCTTGGTGATCCTCCAAACCCAGAAGGGGACAGGGAACACAGTATATTTCCTTTCATTTTATTGTGTCGCTTTGTGAGTTGTTGTTTTATGGTGTTTTACTTTTATGTTTTCATCGCTTCCAGACGAAGGTAGTGAAACCAGAACGATGCGACTAGACGTGCCCATGAAAACGGTTCCCCCTGAAAGGACCACAGAGGTTAGTCCATCTCGTACTCGTGGACCATTTACGTGGACCGAGATGCAAAGTAAAATGGATTTTGTGGATGGTATCGCTGAGGATGTTGTTGAACGTATTCAGGAAGCCCACCCTAAGATAGGTACAAATGTTTCAAGTTTTTTTACAACTTTAGAGTTTCACACCTCATTTTTTGTCATTTTAGCATTTTTTCTTTTCGTGTGCATAGGTGTCAAACTGAGATGGGATCTATCTGAGATAGTTAACATTGAGAGTTTGCCCACACTATCCCTAGAAGTCGAGCAGGTGCCAAGGCCATTTTATGACAAAGTGGCGGAAGGTCTTGTACACAACGCCAAATTGCTTTGGACTTGTAGGCGTTCCATCGAACAATTGTGGTTGCAAGTCCAAGCAAAGGAGAAAGAAGTTTCTGAGTTTTCAGTTGAGCATGATGATCTCAAAGCTCGGTATGAGTTCACCTCTACTAAAATAAGTGGTGATCGCTCTTGGTGGACTTCTGAGGTCACATATACTAGATACTGGAACCTACTCAATCACCACGTGTCACTGACCTGGAAACTAGCAGAGCACAAGGCCCAGGTAGATCTATTGAACCTTAAATGCACAGATTGGAAGGCTTTCGCTTCCAAGGTGCGTAAGTGGGGTCAGGATGAGAAGAACCACAAGCACCATTATAAGAAATCATTGAAAGAAGTATCCATTGAGAAGCGTCAGCTAGAAATGTTTGTAGAGGGCCTGGGTCTACGCTCTGTGTTTGATACCTTTGCTCAGAACACAACTGTTGAGATGGAATCGCCTACTAGGGTAATCATGAACGCTTCTGGGGAGACTTCTGTGGGTGAATTCCCTTTAAAGCGTCCTACCTGGTCGACTGTTGACAAGGGGAAGGCCTTGGCAGATGTCGATCTAGGCCTTGATGGAACTGATTGGGCCAGTGTCTCAGAAGAGGAAATCCTCCACCGACTGGAATTCGGTTTAGGGGGGTCCCCTATGGTAAGCGTTTTGTTATCATGAAATTCATTCACTGAATAATTTTTGAAGCTTTTCTCTTTTATCCTTATGTTGATTGTTTCCTTTGCATTTTATAGGATCAAGGCGATGATGATGTTCAAGAAGCTGGCCCCAGTGGAGTGGGGGCTCATGATGCCAGCGTGTCTAAAGGGGATGATCCTCCTGCCCTTGATGTTTAATCTTTGCTTTGAAATTGTTCTAACTCAGATTTATACATGAAATGTAAATTGAGTGATTTGAGTTGTATTGAACGGATGAATAAAATCAGTTGACTCTTGTAATTGTACATCATTACATGTATATATACATAATTTCTTACTTATATTTTTTGTTGTGGATTTTGGGTTTAAATGTAAACACGACACGGGAATATAAAATGTAATGCATGGATGTAATCATAAGTAGGACTGTAATTACGAGCGAAAGATAATTGCAAAAAGGGAAAACATGGCAATGCAAGTGTAAATTCAAACAGTGAACTGGAATCTGAAAAAATAAAAAAATGAAGTAGAAGTGGATGATCTAGTTTAAGTCCATTTCGGGCCACTCATACTAGTTTAAGGCCATTTCGGGAAATACGCACTAGTTTAAGGCCATTTCGGGCCATGCGTAAACAGGAGAAGTTTCAAGTGACCTGGGTTGATTTCTTAGGTGACCGACCATTTCTAATCATGGCTAGTTTTATGTTGTTGCGGACATGATAGTTTAACATCATTTCGGACTCAGAATGTAGTTTAATGTCATTTCGGAAGATTTGTAGTTTAATATCATTTCGGACTATGTGTTATTTATTGATTTAGTAATTTTTTGATTTTTCTCATTTTGACGTTAGGAGATGCATTAGCGGGTATTATTCTATATTCAGCGTCCCCTTCGCTAATCACATTGAATGGTAATTCAGCCCAAGGAACATCTGATGGAATTATTCCTACGTTGGTGTTTTCTTATGCTTTAGCATGTACATTGGTTTCTGTGTCAGTTGTGGTTTCTGAGTGAGGCTGTGTATGTATGATTTCAAGCTCGGGTGTTTCTATTTTGGGTAGATTTCCTTTTGTGTTTACGAGATTATCGCCTACTGGTTGTTGTTCATTTATATCATGTTGTTTAGGCTCTTCGAGCGTAACCTCCGAGCCTTGGTCTATATCTATGTATGAGGAGATAATGGGTGTAGCAGCCTCCCCATGTATAATGATTTCACCACCTTCATAAGGCAGGTGAATTTCTTGGTGTATAGGGGAAGAGACTGCTTTCAATTGGGCTAACTAGGGCCTTCCAAATATTAGGTTGAACCCTGGCATTTCATCGATGACCACAAAATCAGCAGATGTGGGGAATTGATCCCCTACTATGAAGTCTAAAGTCACGGTGCCTTTGACTATCACGTGCGATCCACTGAATGATTTTAAACACGTAGTGGCGGTTGGTCTGATTAGCTCTGTAAGCCCCAGTTGTTCAACAATGGGATATGGCACTACATTTGTGGCAGCTCCATCATCTACATGGACCTTATGTATTTTGAATTCATTTACTCATATTGTTATGAACATAGATGTTGTTGTTACCTCTCCCGTTTTTTGATCCACTTTGATGTTGTCATTGTGGAAACTTAATGGCTTGGAAGTTGACCCTTGAGGCGAATACATTACTGCATGAATCGAAGGTTCATTCGGAGGCAAGTCTTCGCTTACTGGGATAGATGTTAACATGCACACTAAAGCTTCGCGGTGGGTTTGAGATGTCAACACTAGGTCGTATAAGCTTAGTGAAGTATTTTTTTGTTTGAGTGCTTGCATGACTTGTGTTAGAGCAGTTGTTAGATCTCTACTATTGGGTGCGTGTTTATCAGTGGTGACTTGGTCCATTGGGCCCAACAGTTTTATTTTGTGCATCGTTGGTTTGTCGTTTTTGCCTGGAATCGTTGATTTAGACATATCATGTTTTCTAGATGATTCACCCTCATGGCCTATGTTTGGCGTATCGTTATGTGGTGTCATGGGTATTGCATTTAGCAGTGTAGGTTTAAGAGGTCCTAAGGCTAGTCGTTGACGCTCCTTCTCTAAGCGTTCGCGTGTAAGCCTGTCTGCTAAGTGTTCTCGTGTGTGGCGTGGGGGTGCGGTTGGTTTCGGAGCCTCAGGTTGTTTTGGGATTCATACTACGTATGGAGTCGGGCGGGGTTGCAATTGGACGGTGGCATGCAATTGAGTGCCAGGCTGGTTGGGCACCTTGATGACATTCGGGCTTGGTTTGTTTTGTGTTTGCAGGGTGAAGGATTGGTAATCATTAGGACTCTCGAGTGTCCTAATGACGTATGGAGTTGGCCTAGCTGGAGGTTGGACCTCCGTTGTTGTGACCGCAGGTGGTACTCGGACTACGTAGGGGACAGGCCGAATAGAAGGTGTTTGTGAGTTTGCAGAAGTAGCGGAGGAAGGTACGTGCACCACATATGGTTTTTCGCGTGCCGGGGTGTTAGAAGTCGCTACGGTAGGGGGTACTCGGATAACATAAGGTTTTTGCGGGGGGTGTGATGACAGAGGTGCAGATGTTGGTGCAGTGGGAGGAATACGTACTACAAATGGTTTATTAGGCATTTGCTGCTCATTGTCAGAATAGACAGTGTTAATGCTAGGTGTTTCAGGTTCGTTATCAAGATAGATGGTGTTAATTACGTACGGTGCCTCTTTGGTATTTAGAGGATCTTTATACACACCCATGGCCTGGTTTTGTGGTTGGACCGGGTTGGCTTCATCAAAGGTGATCTGACCTCTGTCGATCATTTGTTGGATGTCTTGTTTTAAGGTGAAATAGTAATCCGTGTCATGCCCATTACATTGGTGATAATCACAGAACCGGTTCATTCTAAAACCTTTCGGTACTAGGGGCTCATCTGGCGTTGCTAGGCCTAGGTTCTGAACCAGTTGACAGAACTGATCATGCCTTTGGATCGCTGTCGGGGACAACTATTTATGTTTCATTAATCCAGCCTTCAGAAGTTGGTCGAAAAACTGCGATGGTTTCATGGGTAGTGGTGTGTATTGAGAGGGGTCCTTCCTCTCAAAGTTTCTCATACGGTTCGGTGTTGGGTTTTGTGATGAGGATGATTCTGGTGCGGTCGCGGGAGTGGGTTTGGCGTAATTAGTAGGGGCAACAGGCAGTTTGTTTTTTTGTCCCACATTTTCTTGTTGTGTTTCTGCCATTGCCGCTATAGTTGTTTTAACTTTTTCTTTGTCTTTTTTACTATGTTGATTCTTAAAGGCTGAATATGCAGGATCATGGCTATTTTGTGCTGCCTCCTCTATGTTCTTAATCGATAGAAATGCTTGAATCAGAGTGCGTGCATTGAGATAGTATAGCTTGGATTTCACAAAATCATTGACAACCCCTTTCAGAATGGTGAGGAGGTACGTCTCTAGGATCAGCTCATGGAGCTCATTGAGAGTAGCACTCCACCGCTGGATGAATTTTTGGACAGGTTCAAGGGGTGCTTGTTTAACTTGTATGAGGCTATCTAGCATTGCCTCGGGTTTCAAGTTATACTTGAACCTGGTGACGAATTGGTGTAATAGATCTTCCAGAGTAGAGATGGAGTTTCGTGGCAAGGCCCGATACCAATCAAGTGCTCTTCTGGCGAGGGACATGGGGAACACTCGTAGAATGGCATGTGGCCATACCTGAAGTAGCATGCACTCTAGTCTGAATTTTATGATGTGAGTGTTGGGGTCTATTTCCCTCGTGTATTTGGTCAGCGTAGGCAAAGATACACCCTTGGGTAATGTTAGGGGCGGAATCGAAGAGCTGATAGGGTCATCATGATAGAAGTCCACTACCTTCAGTTCTCCGTCGGGGTTGGTTTTGAGGCATTTGACCTCATCAGTTAGCTCCTGCATTAATTTTTTGGCGTTAGCCCAATCTTGGGTGCTAGGTGAGATAGCAACTTGGGGATGTTTTACAGTATACATGTTAGATTGTTGGGTAGTGGGTTGGAAGGCGGAAAGTTGTGTAGTTGGAGGCTGTACTTGCGGGATATTTATAGCAGGTGGTACTATGGATGGCACATTGTAGGTAAGGGGTTGTTGTTATTGTGGTTGTCCTTGAGGGATGTTGGCCAGTGGAATTGTATGAGGTGGTATGTTATAGTGAGGGGGTTGATGTGATTGAGCACCAATTACTGCCCATTGCCTGGTCATGTTTTGTGTAGGAATCCCCTGAACTTGTTGGGTTACAGCGGCGAAAGGGGCTCCGTGGGTTTGGATCTGGGGGCTATAATAAGCGGACGTAGAAGCTAGCACATGCGGCATCCCGATCACTCGGGGCGGGAAGGTTGCTCCTACGTTATTTTGACGGGGTTGTACGTGTGAGGATGGGGCTACGGTTGCAACAGGGAGAATAGCAAGAGGAAGTGTATTGAGTTGCGGGTTGGTCGCAGGAGGAATATGAACAAGTGCGGATGATTCTTGTTGAGGTATTTGTGCTTAGGTGAATCTAAATGGTTGAAGGGACGTAATTTCCCCTATGGCTGGATGAAACAATGGGTTAACATAGGTTTGTGAATTAAGAGTATGGTACGAATCTTCATGCTCAGATTGGGCTACGAAGTCATCTTCCTTTTCTGGTTGAGAATTTACTACAGGCTAATCTAGAGACTGGCTCCTTTGCAGGAGGAGTTGTGAGATGACCTCAGAGTAAGGCTCTGGAAGAGGGATGATATCATACGGGGAAGGAATGAACTCTTGTCCTCCCCTATAGAAAAGTTCGTATTGCCTCTTAACTTCCATTTCAGCTCGGTCCACGGCTAGGCCGGCCTGTATTTTCACGCATATGAAATTGTACTGGTCTTGAGTTATAATGTTAGACGATGGGTTCCTCCCTTGCAATCTAAGAGATCGGCGGGGCCCCACTATGGGTTGTACCATGGGCTGTTGAACGGCCATGATGCCCACAAGGTCTGTGACTGGTGTGGTTGCAGCATTGGAGTTTGCAGTGTTCATGATGAACAGTTGAGAATATGACACGGTAAAGGGATATGAAACTAGTATACCTAGTGCGGCGTAAACCTACATTCGTGGCATACAACGTATAGACTGGGTCTCAGCATATAGGCTTCAACGACCAGTGTATAATGATAGCATATAGGTATACAACATATAGTAGTAGCGTATATGCTAAGCAGTGTAGACGGAGTCTACAGCGTAAAGTGTGCAGCGTAAACTAAACAGCAGCATAGACGAGTCTACGGCGTAGAGCGTGTAGTGTAAACTAAACAGCGTAGATGCTGGGAATGTTCCAAATAGAGTTGGCGTAAGCTCAGCAACGTAGACGCTCAACAGCGTAGACGCTGGGAAGTTTGCAGACAGTAAGTTTTAAGCTCAGCAGTATAAACGCTCAACAGCGTAGACGCTGGGAAGTTTGCAGACAGTAAGTTTTAAGCTCAGCAGCGTAGACGCTAGGAAGTTTGTAGACATTAATTTTTAAGCTCAGCAGCATAGACGCTCAACAGCGTAGACGCTGGGAAGTTTGCAGACAATAAGTTTTAAGCTCAGCAGTGTAGACGCTCAACAGCGTAGACGTTGGGAAGTTTGTAGACAGTAAGTTCTAAGCTCAGCAGCATAGATGCTGGGAGGTTTGCAAAAAGGGTCGACGTATACTCGACAACATAGAAATCGTCGGTCTCTGGCTGGAAGGAAACAGAAACCGTGGGATCACCGGACACGCACAAAAAACCCTACCTTCGCTTGAGGGCAAGTTGGAATTAACGAAGACAGAGTACCTTGAGTGGTCTGCACACGGATCAGGCAAGGATTTCCTCGAACGTACACCGAAGTGCTATACGCTGGGTTATATGTAAATTTCATAAGTAATGTAAAACAAGGCGTAAATGGCGTAACTGAAGTAAACGAAGCATAAACGTACCAGAGCGTAAACAGCAAACATGCAACAATAAACGGAAAACTGTAACAAATTTTAGGAAGAAAATGCAGCAATATTATTGCAAAGTAAGAGTTACAATGCACCGGTCTAACGCATTTGTGGCTTTCACACAAGGCAGACGAATAGCCCCGGTAGATGTAGGGATGACTGTGTGCTGGTTCAAACTGCAAGCACAGCGTAGAGGCTGTATGCTCAGCGTACAGGGTTGAGGTCCAGCGTACAAGGTTCTCTGCTCTGGTTCTTAGCGTCTCTGTTTTTCTCTCTGGTTTGCTCAAAATTGCCAACCCCGATCTAATGAAAAATTGGGGGTTTTATACAAGTTTAGACGTTAGACTCGGGTTGGGTGACATGTGGTGTGTTGACCAGGTGCGAAAGAATAAAATTTACAGGTGTACAACATACTGCATCTACTGGGCGTATACGCTGTATCTGGCGGGCGTAAACTCTAAGCTTATACGCTGGGCGGGCAATACGTATACGCTAGGCATATGTAAACTTGGGCATATATGCTAGACATATACGCTGAGAATGTAAACTTGGGTGTATACGTTGGGTGCATACGCTGAGAATGTATACTTTGTGTCTACTGGGCGTATACGCTGATGGTTGCTCTGTTCATGTGAGTTGCTGCCTTGTACCAAATCTTGTTCTGCAGTGCTATTTCCATGCGGTCTTCAGGGATTGCATGTCGAGCATCTACATCAGTCGTACCTGTTGAGCGTACATGTGAGGTGTGTACGCTGGGTGAGTACGCTGGACATCTACGCTGGGCGTATACGCTAGCCGTATACGCTGTGGATGTGTATGCTGGGCGTATACGCTGAGAAATGTGAACTTGAGCGTATACGCTGGTCGTATACGCTGAGAATGTAAACTTGAGCGTATACGCTGGGCATTATGTCCTCTACCAACTCCAATGGAACAATGATAGATTGGTTTCCAAGTTTTAACCTAATATTACATATTTTAAGTAGAGGCAGGTTCCATGTCTTATACATCTTTTGGAAAATCAAGTTCATATTGAAAACTAAGTCTAATAAGGCCTTGCATGGGTCATTTTCTACAATCTATAAATAAATTAAGGGACTTATAGGATTAGTTCTTTTCCTTGCAAGGTGTCTTGCCTTGATCTAATCTATCACAACATGCGTTAATATGACCATTTGAATGAGTTAGGACTTTTTTTTAAAGGTGACTTGATATAAGATTCTTGGGCAGTGTTGGATGGTTTCACAACCATGGGTACCTACGATGATTTGGGTGGACTATTAGGTTAGAAAAATGGCCTGTTCTAAGGCTTACATTTCAATCCACTTGAATGTTCATCCACTTGCAGGGTCATGGCTCTTATGAAGTTTCATTGTTCATGCTAAGGAGGGATTTCAACTTGCATGGATGCTATAGGTGGTAAAGGAGTAAATTTATGAGATGCAGATGTTAAGAATGGTGAGAAGTGTATGTAGAAGAAGATTCAACTTGTGGAACAACAGAGTTATGATATTCAAGAGGCTACTAATGATGGGAAGAGGTATGGATAGTGAATCACTTACTGATACTAGTTGCTAAACATAGTACCCATAGGGATTTGGATGATGGTAAGGATATTATTACCTAGGTTGCAACATCGCCCATGACTATGGATTATGCACTATTGTCGGTAGTTGCTTTAGGGATATGGTAACCTCCTGGATGCTTGCCTTTTGATAAATTTTGGATTTAAGGTATACACCCTAGATTTCTATAAGTATAATAGAATTGGGCAACATTCCTTTGGATATTCATATTAGCATATGTCACATTCTTCATCATCTCAATCAACATTTGTAACCTCTTCAACTATTGTACCCTTATCCTTCTGATAGTGATAGTCCTTTATCATGTCCTTCTTCCTTTTCTTATTCTTGTCTTTACTTTCCTATTCTATTTTCTTCTCTACAATTTTAATTGTTTGGAGTTTCTCATCTAGAGAGTCCCACATCTTGCCCATATTGATCAATATTTCATTGAAATATTTTTGGATCTATAAGGTCTCTCTTTGCACAACCTTCTACCATGATGCTTTCTCCTCTAGATTACAAAGATGAACCTCCTTTTTGTGAATGGAGAAGTCCTTGTTATACTCCTCTGCACTTTCTCTTTTCCTTAACTCTTCTTCTTCTTTCACTACCATGTCTATGAGCCTTTGGATATGATAGGTCCTCATTTCTGATAATCTCCCTTAGGCATAAATTCCAAGGATCTCATTGGTTTTATTTTTGAGTCCATCTATGATATGGTGGAGCTATTCCTTTTGAGAAAAATCATGCACTGAGCATTGATGTAGTAAAGAATAGCACCTTCCCAAAGCTACATCAAGGGATTCATTATTACCTTATTTCCATCCTTGATTCTATTTTTTCAAGTTGGACTCCCTTGAGTATTTTTTATACATGTCATTGAAAAGTTCTAGCATTGTACTCCATTTATGAAATGATTTTGACTCTCAGTTAAAATTGGGATGAAATCTCTCAATTGAACAATGCCCAAAGATATATGAAGAAAAAAAGCTCATAATAAAAATGCTATATGCTAATATTGTCGGTAGTTTGATGTATATGATAATCAGTACTAGATCTAATATTGCATACATTGTTGGAAAACTCAACAATTATATGTCTAATTCAAGGAAACAATATTGGTTTGCAATAAAACAAGTTTTCTAATATCTTCATGATACTATATACTTTGGTATTTATTATCAAAGTGATTTGTCCATTTTACATGTTATGTGAATGCTAACTATGATGTGGATTTAGACAATAAGAAATCTACTAGTCAATATGTGTTTAATATCTTTGGTGGTACTATCTCATGGAAAAAGCCAATTGCAATACATTATAACTTAGTCTACTATTGAAACAGAATATGTTCTACAAACCTAGCTAGTCAAGAAGCAATATGGCTTTAGAAATTAGTGCTTAAACTTGGGATTCATAGAAAGATTATGAAAGTTGGCTGTAATGAATAAAGTATAATTTACATATCCAAGAATTCCATTTTCCACAATAGGATGAAGCATATAGAAATATAGTATCATTATTTTTAAGAGTAGATAGATGAACAAAGGATTCTTCTAGAAAAAAAATAAGATAGAGGAGAATCTTGTTGATATCATTATCTGTTGAAAAATTTTTATGGTGTCAAATAGCTATTGCTATTATAGAAGTTGATACTATCTAAGCTCTAGATCGAGCTTACCATGTAAGGTCTAGATTGGGCTTCATGAGAGCTTTACCTTCAAAAGATAGGTTTTTTAGTAAAGTTAAGGTAAACTACTATTCACATCAGCTCAAATACAATTATCTTTAGTTACAAGCATTATTTTTTTGTAATTGTGTTGTTACATTAGTTATGTTATGATGTAGTGTAGTGTTGTATATTTAATTGTAGATATCTACAGTGTAATCAATGTAAACTATTGTTTATATCTAGTCATTTTATTATTGTTAATGTTAAGTTTACATCTAGTTAACACTACTTATGATGTCCATCCTACACTATAAATATGATTACAAAGAGGTCTTGAAGGCTATGTGTAGTGTGTTTTGCTTTCATCCTTTTGCTATCTATTTTCCCATTCTCTTTTGTCCATTGTGCTTTTGTAATTCTCTCTAAATTGATAAAGATCCAGAAGCCTAAGATCCAAGAACCTCTTTCTTGTTGAGGTTTATTCTAATTTTTCATAGGATATATTCTTGAGTTTTTTAATTTTATTTCCTATCTTACTTGCTATGAATGATCTCATGCCTCTTGCACATGGTAAGTTCATTCACCTCTAACTATTGAATGAGTTGGTATGAATAGCTCAATTGATAGATCATTGAAGCTCATCTCATAGCTCACAGGGTTGAGTACACTCCACAGTTTGAGCCAAGTTCAATGGTAGTTAAATCATCAACACTTGTCTTTTGAACAACCTAAATTAAATGTAACTACACAAATAATACCTTTTTTATAATTACCCACAAATTTGGCACCAATGTTGGTGGCAACTCATGCTATGACGTGATAGAAGCTCATGTAAGTTGTTCTCCATGGGTTATTATAAACAAGTAATTAAATGATGTAAAAGAGCTAAGCTAAACTCAACTCATATGAGTTCTCCATGTATGGGGGGCATAGGGCATCATAGGCATCTTAAGGAATCAAGAGGTCCTAGGCTAGAAATTTGACAACGTATAAGAACCTATATCAGATTTGAGAATGTATTATACCGTTTATGTTTTCGTAAAAATCTATATACAGCCGGTATACGGGAGTTCTACGTCAAGGTTGAGAAATTTCGAAATTCCAGCCAGATGGGTGCAATGCTATGCGTCAAGGATTCATGAAATCTAACCGAAATTTCAGGAACGGTTGGCAGCAGGTAAAAGTTTATGTGCAAAAGTGCAGTAAATTTGCAACAGGTACTTTCATAGGAATATTTTTATTTTGTAACAAAGATTTTATGTAATGTAATAATGCAAATACAAATCCCTTGCACTTTTATATAAGATACAAATGCAAAAATATTTTTTAGTGTAAGATTTGTAAACATTCTTGGGAGCTGCCATCTTTCTCTTTAATAGATTACATTTTAACTTTTTTCATTTACTTCCTGATTACGAGGGTTACATGAATCTGAATCACAAATTCTAGATTCCATGCTTTTACTTATCGAATTCTTTTGATGCATATGTACAATGATTGATTATTAGCTACTTCAATTTTCAAACGCAATATCTTGGCTCGCAGATTCTGGGCCCTACTTTTTCAATGAGTGCAGTCCGTGCAGTGCCATCGCTGCCATGTAAGCCGCCCTGCAAATTCAGGCGGTGCAAATTGACTGTAACTCTATGTATGCATGTTTTCATCGTATGCTTCCATCATCATCATCCATGCTAACGGCTCTTGCTTCGGAGGGATATGCTAAAATATTTTTCAAAACCCAAACTCTCACCTCATGTCATCACATTTACGCAAAATGCCTAAACAAACATCATCACCAAAGCTTTGACAACTGAAGGGTAGGAAACGTATACTGCAACCGCGAATCAAACAATGATGCCATGGTGCTCTAGGCGACCATGTAGCCCCAATGATCCTCACACATTCCTCATCTCATTCTCCATCACAAAATCTTTCAGCCAGTAATTTACCTACACAATCCCTCCGGATGTTATTACTGCCGTAATCATGTCTCCTTTGCAAATGAAGATGAAATTGTTCACTTTTAAATGTAGATTTGGTACGGCTCAGACTTGGTCCAACCACTTCAATTTTACCCCTCAATTTTACATGAAACTAGAGAAATGCTAGAAAATGTATTCTATCAGCTTGGTTAGAAATGGGAGATAAAAAGAAAAGAAATGATATTAATTGGCTTTGCTCCACAGACTCTTTTATTTTTAAAAATTAATAATCGAGTGATTCCAAGGGGAAAAAAACTATATTAGAGGAAGAGCAGATATAAAAACATATGGCTGGCAAAGACTTGGGGCCCAAGAAATACATAAAGAGGTAATTTGTCATAACATGTTTGGTTCAAAGAATTGACTTGTTTGTTTTTTAATAATTTGACAAAATATTATACCTGTTTGGGCTTATTATTGATATCAAATTCAAATATACACAGCCTAACACCTCTAAATCTCAAAAGGTATATATTTTGGAATTGATGACCCAAAGGAAGGTTCCTATTTCTTGTGCAAAGAAAATAATATACAAAGGCAACTCAACAATAGGAAGTAGTTGATATTTAGTGGGGAAGCTCTTTGTAACAAATGATTTGGATCACCAAGGATACACTCTTAATAGTTTTGTTAAACTCAATGTTCATCTGTCACTTTGTTTGGTGGGTATTTAATTTGGGTTTATATTCCATTTTAATGCTAAAAATAAAATATCTATCCAATCCAATTGATTCTTTGGATTTTTGGAAGTAGTTTCTTTGGATTTTTGGAAGTAGTTTCAGCTTTTGAGAAAGAATATTACTAGCATTAATTAAAAAGAATAAGAGAGCTTTACTTTCACTGACTTGAGTAGAAATTACAAAAAATAAGCAAACAAAGTAGCATACTAAATATGAATGGTATAAGAACAAGGTAAACAAAAAACATTGTGAAAGTCGGATGAATTAAATTACGTGGTTGCCTTAACCTTTGAAAGGAAGGAGTCACACTTCTTGTAAGCAAGATTGACTTTGATACTAGGTGGCCATTAAGTTTAACTCTTTTCTAAGAAAATTAGAAAACAAAGAAACTTGAATTTACATCCTCTTTTCTTTGAGTGCGTACCTCCCTCAGATATATACAAAAATGTTTTTTAATTATTTAAACGTGTATATATGGGTCCCACCCCTGCTTTCAAATAGACGTCTTTCTCTTTGCGTATATTTTCCAGTTCCACCACCGAATCCAATGGCATAGAGATCCAAGGAGAATGCAAGGCTACCTTCTCGAGGCTTATTTATTGGAGGTCTCCGTTGCAGAAGCCACCGTTTGAGGTGAGTCAATGCAGGCAATTGCGGTACTTAGCATTTGCAACAACGAGCACGGTGGTGTTGGATAGGGTACGGGAAAACTTTGTTTTCTTGATGCGTGCACTTTACTTTGTGTTATTATTATGATTATTTTAACAATTTAAGTAATTCTAAATTAAGGAAACATATCATGGGTTGTCATGTGTTTAGCTGCCGCCATCTTTGGTGATATTAGCCATAATTTATGTGGGTCCCATAGAAGGACCTGCCATTGCCATGGGCGTGTCAGAGGACGTACCAAAGATAGAGTTTTTAACATTTAAGGGAGAGCATTTAACGGAGATACCAGTGGGTGTGTTGCCAAACATAACATCCTTGTCAGCGCTCAGTATATCTGATTGCAAGAGGTTGAAAGAGGTGCCCCATGAATTTCTTCCCTCTCAGACATATCGTCTTACGAAAGGTGCCGTTGCAAAACTTTCCACAAAGCATCGGAAACTGCGTAGGCTTGAGGAGATTATTTGTGCGAGATTGTGATGAGCTTATGGACCTGCCGGAAGGATTGGGGCAGCTCTCATCTTTGGAATCATTGGAACTGAGTCGCTGCAAAGGCCTTGTAAGACTTTTCCAAAATATCGACAGGCTGGTCTCCCTCCAGAATTTGTTGCTCATAAATTGTGAAAATATGAAGGAATTAGGATCATCCTTTTATTCCTTACCATCCTTGCAACTGCTGGATGTGAGCGGATGCATCGAACTGGAAGCAACATGGGTGGACGTGTTTGCTCACATGAAATCTCTGAAATACCTGAACATCCGCCGTTGTCCAAAACTGACAGAGCGGTGGCATCAAATTGACAAGAAAGATGTAGAAGTCAATTGCATTTTCTAATACTTGTTTGACTAAGGATTTTTCAAAATGTTTTTCAGTGTTTTTCAAACCGGTCATTGATTGTGCTTTTACCAATTAATGGCAGAACCGCAAATCGAGTGTCCATAGTTTGTGGTAAAAAATTGTATCAACTAACATTACCGATATCTTGTTTTTTTTTTTTTTTTTTTTTCTAAATCTTCTTCTTCTTTTTTTTGTCTAAATTTGTTGAATTAACTGATGCTATCATTGGATTTAAATCCTTTCTAGTAGGATAGGATTTTTGTATTACAGTAAAGTCTTTTTTTTTTTTTTACTATATCTATCACTTTGTACTATAATTAACCTACCTTGTTTCACTAATATAATTAACCTACCTTGTTTCACTAATACTAAAATTATTGTTGATTAGCATAGCAATGTTTTATATGTTTGTGAGTAAGAATACTTGATGACTTCTTTTATTAATATCTTTGCAAATAAGATGCATAATTTTGTTTCTCCATGTGAAGTATATTGATTCAAAACATTCAGCAAAGAAATAATATGCAAACAATGAAAGGTATAACAAAATATATAATTACAATACAAAAGTAGGATATTTAAGTTACTAATGGAAAGTAACTAGGTAATGTTTCAAGGGTGCAACATGCTTGAGGTCATTTATACATAAGTATACAATGTTAATCATTTATAATTAAACTCTAAATTTTCATGTCTAATCTAAATCTGTCAACAAGCTCTCCAACGATCATACTTTTAGATGCTTTTTTTTTTTTTGCAATACTCTAGAATCTATTATATTAAAGAAAAATGAAGGCTTAATAATTAAATTGTTAAATTGCACTAGTTTTTTAAAGGTCCTTAGAAAATCTCTACAATTCTTAACTATATCTTTAGAGCATATTCTTTGGTTTAGAATAATATTAGAAATTATTCAATATAATTTTTGATAAAAGAAACAAGGAATTAAATTTTGCTCAAGAGTCTTACCATTAGGCTAACACCTCATTGGTAAAGTACCATATTGTAGAGTGTGATTTGGCTTGGAATGAGGTGTTAGCCTAGTGGTCAAACTCTTAATTTGGAAGCTTTGAATTATGCATTCAATTCGGATGAGCAATGCTAAGTTATAAAGTTTTAATTAGATTATATATCTTTGGGTATATATATATATTTTTATTATCTAATGTTTAAACACCCCCACCCCCTAGAATGTGGTATCTTATTTTTGATGTTAGTTCCCTCCCCTTTGTGCATAATGTGTTTTCTTTATTTTTTATTTTAAATTTTAAATTTAACATGGTATCAAAGAGTGACTTTTTATCCTTGATTTTCCAATTCAATCATCATTCTTTACTAGTGAATTGTTTCAATATTTATTCTTACACATTGACATTTCATTACTACTGCTGATTGTGTTTCATTGTTGTTAATGATTATACAATCATTCCATCATATTTTATTGCTACTACCACCTATCATGTTATTAATTCATCCAAGGTTGGAAATTAACAATAAAGGGTGGCTCTTAAATGAAAATCATACTATGGTTAATTACAGATGTTGCCTTTTAATATTTATTAAAAAATATGCATCAAAATTAGAAAATAGAAACTCGTCGTCATCATCGTAGCCTTATCTCGATAAAATGATGTTGACTACATGAACTCAAATTTACCATTTGTATGTATGAAGAGCTAGATCATTGTTTATATGTAATTTCAATAAATTATTTTCAATCATTCTTTACTTTATGTTTTTTAGTCTTCCTTTTGAAAATAGTTCTAGAAGAATAATGTAGCAACCTTATTTTACAGGCTCATTATCTTAACTTCTTTGCACACGTCCAAACTATCTAAGACATCGTTCTTGTAAATAAAATAACTAAGAAGTAGAGAATTAGTAAAATATAGTTGTAGAAAAATCAACAATGAAAATTTAACTTATTAAAACATTTGCAAAACAAGTAATATATATTTAAATTGTATTAAGAGAAGGTAACAATAACTTATTGTTTCCTAGATAGAGCTTAAGGCATTAAGAGGGGGAGTGAATTAGGGAAAATATTAAAAAATGCTAATCAAAATGTAACGAAAAACCCCAAACTAAAAAAGAATTATCTTAGAAGAATAAGTAGCTATACCAAAAATAACAAAGTAGACAAAGCTTTTAGTTGCTAGAATGGCTAACCTCCTCCATTGTAAAACTCTCTTCAAATCCTTAGGGATGAAGCAATTAGAAGTGAAACACATTATCCTATCTGAAATTAGAAACATACAATTCATTGAACTTTGATGGAAAAATAGTGATTTTTCATAAAGAGGACAAAAAAGAAAGAATAAGAGCAAGGGAGAAAATTCTAAGGTAGAAAAAATTCCAAAACACAATCCACAAGAATGAGCTTGTAGTTTTCATTTTATAGTAAACACATTTGAGCTATTCTTTCAAGGCATTATAGATCTTTTAGGAGGAGAGAGTTAAGAGGATAGAAGCTATATTTGTTTAATGTTAATTGTAGAGATGAAGTTGCAAGTTGGAAAGTCATTTCAATTGTTCACCTTTTTCCATTACTACTACTGGATACAAAGTTTAAGAAAATATCTGATGAGTGGCGAGGTACCCCTACACTCAACCATACGAATACGAGCATGCACGCGCAGAATCCTGGAATACGCTACTGGGTTACCAAGCAGCCAATGCTCGTAATCAAGTCGTACTCATGCATTGCGACAAGCAGCCGATTCCTTGACTAGCCGTACACGTCCGTAGATGCTCATAATCAAGTCGTACTTGTGCACACTAGGAAAGCAGTAAATAAACAACAATAAAACCATGTACTGCAAGGTTTATCCAATCAAGTTTGTCTTTATTGCCATACACAACTTGGGTTCAGGTTACAAGCTGCTCGAATAAAG
>MNCI01013804.1:6822-38414 GCA_015680685.1 Gnetum montanum | reverse complement strand
GGTCAAGGTACACTAGTTGATCCCAAGCTTTATAGAGGTATGATTTGTAGTCTTTTTTATCTAGCCACAAGTTGACTAGATATAGCTTTAAGTGTAGGATTGTGTTCTAGATATTAGCTAGTGTCAAAATATTCTCATTACTAGGATACTAAATGTATTTTTCACTACTTAAAAGGTACAACTTCCTGGGCATTTGGTATCCAAAGGATTCCTCCCTTAATCTTATCAATTATTATGATGCAAATTGGATAAGTTATTGTAATGATCATTCTAGCACTACTGGAAACTATTTCTTCTTGGAAATAAGTCTTGTCTCTTGGATAATTAAGAAACAAGCCTCTATCACTCTCTCAATAGTATAAGCTAAATATTATTTTTCCAACAATTATTGTGCTCAATTACTTTGGATGAAAGAAACTCTCAAAGATTTAGAAGTAAATGTAGGCTCAACTCCTATTTACTATGATAACAAGAGTGCCATAAACATGAGAAATAATTCCATCTAACATTCTCATAACAAACATATTATGATTCACCATCATTTCATATGGGAGCATACACAACATGATCATGTAAGGCTAGAGTTCATTGGAACTGAGAGTCAACTAGCCGATTCCTTCACCAAACCTCTAGATGAACATCGATTGGCATCTCTATACAAAGATATGGGGATATGACTTTGTCTTTTCATATGAGCCTTTTCATTCTTTCTATTTTTACCTATCATAAAAACAAAAATAATAAAAAAAAACACCAAAAATATTTTTTTCTATGCATCTATTTAGGGGGATTTTTGCTTGACCTTTTTGATTATGTTCAAAAAGAGGGATAAGTAGATAATGTGTTTTATGTACTAGACTAAACCATTTTCTTAAGTTTTGTACATTACCAAAAAGGGAAAGATTGTGGACCTTTTGATATGTTAAAATATTAAGAAAAATGAGGAACAAAGTTGCTTGTGTGGTTGTGTCATTATTATGCTTATAGGTAGAGTACTTGGATCATGATAAGAAATATTGTGGAAGGTTGATGAATATGAACAAGGAATGAATAATTCAAAGGAAAAATAAAGTTGAAAAAAGATGTCTTTAGGAAATAGTATATGTCTTGGTAAAATTGGAGTGAACTCAAAAGAATACATCTTCAAGAAACATCATATGTCTTTTCTCAGGCAAAGACATCTTCACTAGAGAAAGATGTCTCCACACAGACTAGATTCAAAAAGATGTCTTCCATTAGACAAAGACATCTTTCCCAAACAAATATGTCTTCCTAGAAAAGGAGGAAAAATCAAAAATATGTATTAGGCATGAAAAATACATCTTCTAGAGTCANAAACAAATATGTCTTCCTAGAAAAGGAGGAAAAATCAAAAATATGTCTTAGGCATGAAAAATACATCTTCTAGAATCATAGTGATCATTGGCTACTTGTTTCACAAGTTCCAAGATGGATGTAGAAACATTGCAACTCTAAGAAGACATCATATGCATTGAGAAATGTGCATGATTATGTACAATCATTTTCCTTGTCATTGTATTCACTATTTCTCTTCATTGTATCATCATTTATTCATTCTAAAGTATGTTGTACCTCAAAGTACAAGGATCAGCAAACTAAGTTGCATATATCCCTTGTAATTATTGCTCTTTCTTATTTCCATGCAAACTTGATGTGCTTCTTGTGGGAAGGCATCTTGCTTAAGCTTGTTGGGATAGTATGGGATTGAGTAGTTGGTATTGCGCCACAACACTCCGATGGAGAGCTCAATATTGTAAAGGTTGTGGAAGCCTAGAAACCACATTGCTTCAATGGGATGGAAGGAACTAAATCTTTCCTCTCTTGGCTAAAAATGATTAACAAGTATTTTGAACTTGAAGATGTGGAAAATCATCAAAAGCTATCTTTTGCTAAAATAACATTGGAAGGCACAACACTTGTATGATAAGAGAGATAATTTCACTCTTACAAGATAAATAATGGTAGTCCTACCAAGGATTGGTCTTTAATGCATCTCATGCTTAAGCAAGAATTTGAGAAGACTCATCATAGACAAGAAGCCATCCAAAAATTGAAGTACCTAAGGTAAGATGATAAGAGTGTGAAGGACTATTACATGGTTTTTTGTAAGCCTTTCCACCTTGCAAGAGTTCATTAGGATGATTATAGACAAGCATCCAAATTTCAAGGAGTACTTAAAAGGGAGTATCAACAAGGTCTAATATACTATGAGCCCCAAACATTATATGAGGCTTTTGAATTGGCTCTTAAGGCTAAGAAGAAACTTTAAGGTTACACTATAGGTCCTAAATATTGATAAGGAAAGAACTCTAAAGCTTTTTTTAGTAAGAAAGGAGTCAAGGAGAATGAAAATGCTAAGGAAGACACTAATGAGAAGTAAGAGAAGTTGAAGAAGGGCCAAGATTCCTAGATGGACTAATCCAAGAAAAGAAAAGGTTAAGAAAATGGCTATGCCTTCAACCTTCAATACTTCAATTGTGGTGAAAAGGGACATAAAAAATGGTAGTGTAATAAGCCAAAGATTTCCAAGAGAAAGAAACTTCAAATCTTAGAAAAGGAAGAATCCTCTAATGAAGGTAGACCTCTTGCTATTGAAGATCCAAAAAAATTAATTCTTTCATTTTTATGAAAAATGTAAATGTTAATTAAGGAAATGAGGAAGACGAAAGGTTTGATGAAGTAGAGATAAATGAGAAAAAAAGCTCTTGGGAATCTCTTATTAGGCACAGGAGTGTTCAATACTCAAAGGGTTCAAGGAAGGAAACCAAGGACATTATCAAAAGAATTGAGGAATCTTAAAAGTCCAAGCTGGTGTATGCTACTAATCAAGGAGAGTTCCTACCTCATGAGAATTAGTGGGTAAAGGATCAAAGTCAAAAGAGAGGCCAAGATCAAAGGACTTCTCTAAGAAGGTTCAAGAGCATTACTAGAAGATATGATTCTCATACTTTTTTAAATTTTTCTATATCTTGTTACAAGAGAAAGAAGATTCTAAGTGATGTTGAGGTTAGCTTATGGAAGAAAGTTGAGCCTTCTAGCCAAGGTATGTGGAAGAATAATTGCTTTGATGATGTTTTTAATGAAACTAATGTTAAAACCATGGAGACGAGTTTACCTTTTGATGGGACATGATATCGCATGGGCCGCGATATCGTGTCCGTCACAATATCGCATCCCCCATGATATCGTGTCTTCCCCGTGATATCGCATACGTGATATCACAGTCTGCCGCAATGTCTATAAATAAGAAGTAGCTCTCCCTTGCTAATCATCCTAGGTTAGATAGTAGTGAAACTCTGGTATTTTGATCCCTCTAGAGTTAGATTATTTTCCAATGTCTGCCAGTAGTGTGGTGAATGTAATTGTACAACATTCTTTATTTGAGTGTGACGTACTTGGACACGCACATGACTAACAATAAAGATCAAGATTACTTCATCATTACAGCATTTGCTTTGTTATTTATTTGTTTATTTATTTAATGTTATTTACTATTTTCTCTCTCATCCTTAAACTCCTAGAACATGGAACGAGTACGACTTGATTACGAGCATTTAAGTGTGACTACTTGGTATCCCAATGGTGTACCTAGGATCTACACTTGGTAATCCCAGTGGTATTCATGCACAAGGTCCAAGATGTGTACAGATGACCAAGGAATCGGCTGCTCATCGCACTTAGGCTAGATTAAATTTTCTTACCCTTTTCCTCCTAGCTTAGCATAGTTAATGTTATTTTCCAACGCCTTCAAGAGTAGCATAGAATTAGGAACATATCATACACCTCACTCTGGACTAAACATACATGACAAATATAAATACTAGTCCAGCTAGGAAGATAGCAAACTGCAACCTAAGGTTAATGATCTAGGTGCCACAACTAGTTCGTCTACGGAGTTTGACTAGATCGCGCATGAGAATGCTCGTATTCATATGGTTGAGTGTAGGGGTATCTCACCACTCATCATTAGCGCCATTGTCAGGGATGGCGCTAGTTATCTAGATTAGTTATATCATACAAGGTCACTGTAAAGAACTTAACGATATATCTCTTAGAAAGAAAAAATAATTATAAAAAGTCACACAAAATTCACACACAACTTCATACAATGTCTCTCCTACAAGATAATAATAACGCCACACATAGTGAGGAAGTTCATTGGAGAACCAACGAATTATACGATGATGAAGATTGGAGTATACAACCTAAAGTGGGAGTTTCTTATAAAAATGAACAAAAACAACGTCATCACAACACACGAACATATAACTTACCTGATGATGATGAACCCCCACTGGCCACTACAAGCCTAATGCAAATACAAGAGGTCATTCGAATCTCACGTAGGCATCATAAAGAGAGCCAACTACCCAGGCTCGATTTAAATAACTTTTCAAAATTTTCAGGAGGCTATGACTTAGATTTGTATCAACATTTACTAGCCTTCTACGATGCATATACATGGAATAACATTGATAATGTATGGAGAAAACTTAAGCTCTTTCCTATGACACTCGTTGACCAAGCAAAAGTATGGTATAGATCGCTAAAACTAAATTCGATATGATGTTGGTCAACTATGGTAGAAGTCTTTAATGAAAAATATCAAACCTATGCAAGAGTGTCAGCCTTGAGGAAACAAATCCAAGGATGGAAACAAGCACAACATCAATCCTTGGACATGGCCGTAGAAAGATATTATGCACTATTAAACAACTGTCCAGGCCATGGGTTTTCCTCGGAAAGGCTAATGTACCATATTATTGATGGGCTATGTAATGAGACAAGAGAGAACTTAGGAGTATATGCCCAAGGTCAACTATACAATTTACAAACCCACCAAATCCAAGAGCTTATTAAGCGAGTAGCAAAAGAAGAAGGAGAATTAGCTAGATGGGAGAGTGTTGAAAAACATAAATAGGACCAAAATATTATCTCAACAAAGATCCATGATCATAACAAGGAGAAATCAACAAATATCAAGGTGGAAACATCATCTTTCCAATACAACAATTGTTAGAAGAAGCTGAGGCAAAGATCAATAAGATGTTGGAATGGATGTATCAAAAGTATGGAGAGTATATCAACAATATTGGAGATAGATTTTTGACAACCCAAGAAGTAGGACAAACCATTAGACATTCGGAGAAAAAGAATAAAGGGAATAAGTTCTCAACTAGCAATTCTACGTATGAATGCAACATATGCCTGTACGATCACCCTAAGGGCCAATGCCCAATACTGTTACATATACATGAGCATTGGGGAAACATGTTACATCCAAAGTTCATATAGAGATACTATGTTCGATCACAGTGGAAACCATCCCAGTCATGGGGGAGACCACCCTTAGACTAGAGTCACCCTTCATCTTTTCTGAACTCAAATGCTTATCACATTCAACATCCTATTTCTACATTCGGGCCACCATACTCCATCTCACCACAATACCATTCTCTACAATACTATCACGTCATACCTCCAACACAACCACCAACTTGTGCACCTTATATTCCTCCTAACTTTCCACATTCTCATCCTTTCCCTCCTTCCACAGTGCCACCAACTATTCCTAAGGTGTTTGTGCCACAACAACAACCCACGAACAACACTTGTGCTACTACTAACTATAGTGAAAAGCCTCCTCAACATCAAAAGTGTCCTTTCTTTAAACACAGCCATAAGAAGGGACAACATAATTCAGAGGCCACTACATCTTCCAACCCAGCACAAGTTCCACACTATGGTGCACCCTTACCTTTGAACACAACGCTTCATGTAACTTTATCAGGGCCACCATCAAACACTCCAACAACCATACGACCCAATGAACACAATCATGGGAGGCATCATCCTAATCCTTGCATACCACCTAACGGTCACAAACATTATAGTGGGTCAACTCGTTTTCCAGGAACTACATTGTATAAAGTGCCCCACTATGCTCATTATAATTAAGTGTGTGAACCCCAAGGGGATAAATATGGCCAAGTCCTAATACTTTCAACATGCAAGGATCCTTATTTTCCATTTATTAATCCTTGTCATACTCAACCGATTAGTTATGGGAGATATCCTCCATTTCAATAACAAGAAAGATTAATAAATATTTTTCATTTTCTTTAATTTTTCAAATTTTTGTTTTCCAATTTTTTCTTTTTTCCACTTTTTGTTTTATCTTTTTATCTCTGTATCTTTTTGTATGCTTTTGTCTTTTTACGTTTTTGTAAGTAATCTCATCTACAAATAAAACACTCATGTGGATTGTTGGTTGAGGTGTGCTTTATGTTATTAAGTCATGAGTGATCAATTATTTGGAATAGTGAGCCCACTCATCCACTATACAAATAAGAGGTTCTATTCATGGGTACAGTGATATCCTTGATATTTTTTGAAACTTAAAATTAATTTTGTGTTCATTATACCTAGAATGAAGAAGGATGGACCAAGAGGGAATGATTAGGACGTGACATCAAGGGGACTTGTGGATTCTCTCTAGTGATCATTGTGGGAGTTATCATGCAACCTATTTGTACTAAGATCCTTGTAGATCTAATGAAAAATGGGAGTAAGAGTAATCAAAAGAGCACTTGAAAATCAAATGTTGATCTAGGGGGTCCCACTGGAAAGACATGCATGCATGCCTAAAGGTTGGCAGCTTCTCTAGATTTACTAAAGTTCAAAAAGAAAGAAAAGAAAAAGAAAAAGAAAAGTGCCATAAAACAAAAATCACTCCTCCCTTGTAATAAAAGCCAAGGATTGTACACCTTGTTGTTATGGTCCTCTCATAGTTTCTCATCATGGGATGAAACAATGCAATGTCACTGATTAGAGGAATGGACTTGGTCTTGATCTTGGAATGATGGGTTAATGACATATTAATCATGCTTACATGCAGGATTCACTATGCACTAGGTCAGTTACCTCATGTCCTGATCTCTACGATTCCTTATATAGTTCATCTCATCTCATTGTTCGTGTAATTGTAGCTCGTGTCCCATGTAGCATAGAATTTTCATCTCATTCTGGTGATAATTACATGTGTGTGTTTTGTGGAGTTAGTGTGGATTACATTTAACCCTTCTAGTGCCCACGGACACTTTAAGTGTGGTTACACAATGGCATTATAGGTTGAAACCTACTTTGGGGAGGACCCACATGTAATTTTGTTGTAATCTTCACTAATTCTCTATCTCAAACACACAATTTCTAACCCTCAGCTTAATTTCTCATAATTCTCTTTCCCTAATATTATCCCTCTATAATTTCTACATTCTAAAGTACCATTACATTCCATTTTCTTCATAACCACCAAAATTTTATTTGCTAAAATTCACATCATTATCATTAACAGTGCCTCTCAAATCAATGAAATTACCCTAGGATATCTTAATACCTACCAATTTCCTCAATATCTAACATTAATTTCAAGAAAAATCATTAAAAATTGGTATTTTCTCAATGTCTCACATCTCTAGGGATGAGATATCACGTACACGATATCATGTCCGACATGATATCACGTACGTGATGTATTATATGCAATATCACATCCTATTTTCCTATAAGTAGGAATCCCTAACGCAACACTTAGCATCATTTTTCCATTTACATGGGGGGAATGTTTAAAATTTTTCTCTGCGACTTGCGATTGTGTGACCCTTGCCTTTTCACTAATATCTCGTGTCCTAGTGCTCTGATTTTAATTCCGTTTGAACCTACTTGAACCCAGAGTGTTCAATTTAGTGGTGGGGGAGGGACACATACTAAAAAGTGCCTAAATGTTTTGAAATTTATCATTGCCTAAAGGACATTAGTTAGGATAATTAACTTAACACTTAGAATAATTGTGCCAAAAATCATATGACCTTAAGTACATAGGGAGACTAAAATGACAACCACCTAAGTCGCAAGACCCATTATTATAACTTCTGGGCATGATCACACGTTATAACATAAGATCTCTAATTAAGGCAAGTAGTAAGGTATGACTTGATTTTGAAAACATCCTTACTAACGCTTGATCCATGTGATTGCAGAATGGCCCCGAAACGTGCACAGTAGGAGGATCTTGTTCAAGGTGGAGCGAAACAACCTTGGAGAGGTAGAAGACAATGTCCTATTGGATAACATACAGAATAGAAGGTGAAATCATTCAACATCTATCAAGAAGAACCTCCTACCAAATAGTCTAGGCAGGCAGAAGGAGGAGTTGCTGCTACGCTTGAACCAAGACAACAACTCACGTTGCCCCCGAAATGTGTTCAAGCTATAAATGAGAAGTCCACATTTATAGTGGTGATTGTGGAGCTAAACTTTGAATCTTTTGTAGATTTTTCTCCTAAGGCTATTAGGGATCACCTCAAAGGGTCTCCCTTATGTCCTATCCTCACTAAAAGCGGTGCTTGGTACTTAGGTGAAACATACCAGTTCTGGCACAATAGGGAGCAAGTTACCATGGTTAATATTTGTGGTGTGATAGTAGATTTCTCTACATAGGCTATTTTGGAATTGTTAAACCTTTTTAATTCAAGGCCTCATGTTGCTCGGTTATCTACATGATCAGACCCCGATGTGCGAAAGGATTGGTTAGAGAAGGCTTATGACAAAGATAAAGCCTTTGGTGAGCTGACGATGGAAGAGAGAGTTTATTTCAAAATTGGAACCTATCACCTCTTCCCCACAAAAGGTTTGAATGAATATCCATGTATGTGGCTAGAGGATGTGCAGTGTTCATGGGAAAGGTTAACGCTAACCTTTCCCATCTATATTTGACAGAGATCTTAAGGTGATTTGAAGAACAAAAGTCAGGGAAGATGGCACTGACTTTCCCCTGTCTTATCAGAAAACTATGCCAATGGTCTGGTATTCGAGGGTCAACAAATCATATCCTTCAAAAAACCTAGAATGCTTCTTATGTTGAACTACTAAAGGTGCCAGCTCCAAGAAAGAGCACTAGCAAAGAGCTAAGACCTGAAGAAGAAGAAGAACATATGACTGAACCACCTGCAACTCAACTTGCAAGACCCAGTCAACCTCCAGCCATAGGTCCTAGCCAACAATAAGAAGTAGGACCTGGCACAGGCCAGGATTAGTCGTCGCCACCATAAGACTACAGACCATCAATGAGCCATCTTGGGCCATCGCTGAGACAGTTAGTTGGGGAAGTCATGATGACGTAAACCTCTTCCATGTCATCAATGATGTCGATCAGCCTACAGTTTTAATGGATCACACAAGGGATGAATTATCAATTCAAATAGAAGGAGGGGAAAGCAGAAGGACACAATAGATCTCTGGAAATGTGGCATCTTTTTAGGTGCAGTTAGAGACTGGTGAAGGGATCATTGTGGTGGTTATGCAACACCAGAATGCCATGGGAGCTACTAAAGTGGTTGCTGACCACATAAAAGAATCCTTTAATGTACCTATTGTGCCACTAGAAAATCTCTCAAGAGCACGGGATGCTCAAACTCTTGCCAGAACCTCAATGACTCCCGCAAAACATGAGGATGTGCTAGATTGATTGCTACAAATAGGGTAAGTTCTAACTTCCCTGTTTGACATCCCTCAAGATGTCACAGCAATTTAATCAAATCTCATTTCCACAAAGGGAAACCTGATCATATCCTAAATAAGGGCTGACCATGCTGAAGCTGAAGTGCAGAGATTACAAGAGCAACTCATAGCCTTACAAGTAGCATAGCGGGATCCTCTACAGTTTGTTCCTGCAGACCAGCTAGAGAATTTTAGAATTAAGCAATTAACCAAGCTGACTGCAGAGAATAAGAAGGTGGCAAAAGAAAAGGAAAAGGTTGTTTGGGATGCCTCCATAGTAGAAGCACATACCCATGCACACCTTAAGGCACTCAGAGCCTTAGAAGAAGAAAATAAATAGTTGGTTGCAGATAACCTTCAATTGACCTCTATGAAAAAATAAAAGAATGTTCTCAATGAACACTTTCATCAGCTACAAGAACAATTCATTTGGATCAACCAAGATTTAAGTTGTTTAGCCAAAGAGAATTGAATCCTCTCAATGGAGGAGGTATGTGTTATTCACCAAAACTCAACAATTGAGATAAGTGCGTGGTAGAATGAGGCTAAATGACATGAGAAGCTGAAGTAGAATTTTTGTGATTAGGTGGGGATGTACAAAAAAATCTTAGAGAAGGAGATCCATATGGACAAGGCTCAAATAAACACCATCAGTGCTCAACACAATAATTGGAGGGCCATATTGGACTCTTATGCCTTTGTCCACCAAGCGAAAGTTAAAAATCGGGACCTGCAGATCCAAGACTTAATAGAATACATGGAGTTGGTAGACCTCAAACATGCCAACCTTGCCATGTTAACAACAGGATGCCCAAGAAAAGAGCTCAAATAGCATGTAGCTTCAACCCATCTCAAATATGAGGTAGAATTTACAAAATGTAAGAATCTGGTTGAAAAATTGGATGTTACAAATTCTAAACTCGAGATGGTAAATGCAAACTACCAAGGATAGAAAGATGTAGCAACCGACTTGGCTCGATGATGAACAAATCTTCATGAATACAAAGACAAAGCCAAAGCCTATGAAGAGGAACAATAGGTGTTTGCAGCGTGGTTCATCAAAGCTAATCAAATGTTCCCACAACTATCCTATCTGTGGGAGATGCCCACTCCATCAAACATCGAAACACTCGCATGGATGACATAAGATCCTTGGACTAAAGAGGAGAAGCTCTAGACCATACTTCAACGTCATCAAGCTTCAAAGCCTAAAGCACATGATAAGGGAAAAGCACCCATGGAGGAGCCACCACCACCAGGAACTACATGAGTTCCATTTTTTGTAGTTGTAGCATTTTTTCTGTGTTGTGGCTTCGTACACTGCGGCATTGTTTTATTTTATTTTTTCCAATTAATAATCCCATACCTATCCACTGTGTAATCAATGGAGCTTGTTCTCTTTGTAACTCGAGGACAAGTTTTTATTCAGTCATGGGGGTATGATGGGATGTGATATCGCATGGGCCACAATATCATGTACATGATATCGCATCCCCCACAATATCGCATACACGATATCGCGTCTTCCCTGTGATATCACATACGCGATATTGCAGTCTGCTGCAATGTCTATAAATAAGAAGTAGCTCTCCCTTGCTAATCATCCTAGTTTAGATAGTAGTGAAACTTTGGTAGTTTGATCCCTCCAGAGTTAGATTATTTTCCAGTGTTTGACTATAATGTGGTGAATGTAATTGTACGGAATTCTTTGTTCGAGTGTGACGTAGTTGGACACACACATGACCAGCAATAAAGATCAAGATTACTTCATCATTGTAGCATTCACTTTGTTATTTATTTGTTTATTTATTTAATTTTATTTATTATTTTCTCTCTAACCCTTAAACTCCTAGAATGCATAGCGAGTATGACTTTATTACGAGCATTTAAGTGTGACTACTTGGTATCCCAGTGGCATACCTAGGATTTGAGCTTGGTAATCCTAGTGGTAGTCATGCACGAGGTCCAAGATGTATACAGATGATCAAGGAATTGGTTACTTATCGCACTTAGGCTAGATTAGATTTTCTTATCCTTTTCCTCCTAGCTTAGCATAGTTAATATTATTTTCCACTACCTTTAGGAGTAGCATAGAATTAGGAACATATCATACACCTCACTCTAGACTAAACCATACGTGACAAATATAAATACTAGTCTAGGTGGGAAGACAGTGAACTATGATCTAAGGTAACGATCTAGGTGCCACAACTAGTCCATCTGCAAAGTTCAACTAGATCACATGTGAGAATGCTTGTATTCGTATAGTTGAGTGTAGGGGTATCTCACCACTCATCACCTTTCAAGCTAATAAATTCAAAGTACAATGAAGAACTTATTGATGATTCCTTTGAAGAGGAGATCTCATTAGAATTTGGAGCTCCTATTTGAGCTCTTAAATCTTTAAGCTTTGATGAGATTGGATAGCCACATGTTGAAGATCAAGTTCAACCAAAGATGTATGAGAGAAGCGATTAAGTGTTAAGTGATTCTAAGCTTTACCTTATTGATGGTAGTAATGTCTCTCATGTTGAAGCTAGTTTGATGAATGCTACTATTTCACTTTAGCTTAATAGTGATTTGTTCAATAGTGATGATGAGAATCATGATCATTGTGATGCTTATGATGAAATTATAAATCATGTTGTAAATGATGAGAGAAATTTTATTTTTGATGTCATTGTTAGTGAGAGGAATACTAATAATATTATTGTGATTAATGATGATGGCTATTGGAATAGTCATTATGAGAAGCTCACTATTGATGTTGGTGAAGATATTAATAATGATATGATTTTTCATAATTTGAAGTACTTACTACGAGTTATGATAATAATCAATTTGTCAAATTTTTTGATGACCTTGATTGTCTTGGTTGTGAAATGGATGAGTATCATGAAGATAATCCAAGTTATTGTGATGTTGATGGTGAAAGGGAGTTATATGAGAGTCTTTCAAACACCAAGAAGAAGAAGGTAGAAAAGAGAAAAAAACAAGGAAAGAAAGAATTTTGGATTAAGGAAGTCTAATATTTTTTCTTTTCTTATTCCTTATTTATTGCAAGTTTGAGTCATAATGGGGATGCAAGAGAAGCATTCTAAGGAGGTGCTGAAATAAAGAAAGTATGGTGGGATATGAGGGAAAGTCTCCATTATCAAGGAATGTTCAAAACAAAAACCTCAAATGATAATCATTTTCACAATGATTTTGATGTATTGAGTCTTGATTGTTGTACTAAATATAATGGCCTTGATTCATGGGGGCATGGTTCCTTCCAACTTGTGAAAGGTCATTAAGCATGATATTTTAAGTATGGGAGAGATGATGAGGACATAACCTAGTCCTTGTGTAATCCTCAATGTATCTTGAATGAGTGTGTCCTATTTGTGTATGTATGTATTTTTATGTGTTATGCATACATTATGTTGTATGTTTATATTTGTTTATGAAATAAGTTTGGATTGTAGAGGCAAAATGTTGTGAGCTATAACCATTCCATGTGTGATATGCTTTGGTTTATGTGTTACTTGTGGCCTATGTGAGGGGTCAATAGCTATTCCAAGTGTAAAGGTCTCTTGTGTGGCAATCAAGATTCTTTTGAAGGAGGAGGATGCTAATGTGAACATCAAACATGCCAATGTAATATCTATCCAATGCTGGGATGTTTCCTTGAACTTTTGGCATGTTTTGGGACTATTTTGATAAGTTTAGGAGGTTCCATGGGCTATGGGGACTTGTTTGGAGGTGTTTGAATGTTTCAGGCCATAAAACAAGCATCTTTGTATTTTTCCCTAGTAGGTGGGACGTCCTAACTTTAGGTGAGACATTACATATGCATTCAAGACTCTTACACCTGAAAATCTTGATTTCTAAAAAATCAAAGATTTCAATGAAATAGCTTTAACCTCAGATTCCAAGGGTCTTCGATAAATAGTATTCAAAGTTTCCTAGACAATTTTGCTGATCATCCAAGGTCTTAGAGAATGTAAATAGGGGTAATGCAAAATACAAATAATGTAGATTTGACATAAAAATAATGCATAGAATAAAGAAATGTAAACTAACTTACATAAAAATTGATTTTTAAACATTATTATAAAAATAAAGGGGTCTAAAAATGTGTACAATGTGTGCCTAAGGAGGCAAGGGGGTTCTATTCGATTGATTCTTGAAATCTATTGAAGCATGTAGCCTTGGATGTCATAGTCAACTCCACGATCAGGATGCTCCACAACTCCTAAAAATGTGAAACCTTGCTACAATCCTCACTAGATCTACAACATTGATGATGCAAGGGGGTAAGATGTATGGGGGCTTTGAGCTATAAAAAAGAACCACACTAGAAGTCTTGATGCCCAATTTGCTCAGCATTGCTTCAAGATCACACACAATCTTAGGGGGATAAAAGGGGTTTAAATTACTATAGATTTCATGATGAAATTTTCCAAAATATTTGTGCCTACAATGAATTTTCAAAGCTATGGGATTTAAAAATGATGGAATCTTTTCTTGGTGTAAAATTTTGGGTTATATAGGTTTCATGGCCATGAATTTTGCTACAAATTTTCTGCCTAATTGCTGATAGATTAATGCTATGTGTAGGCGTTGCAGGTGTCTAAATTTATCATGGTTACTATGTATGGAAACTTTTGATACTCCCGTGGCATCAAAACCATTTCGTTTACCAATAATAGTAAGNTACCAAAAATAGTAAATGGAAATTTTACCCACACTTGATTCTTCTACCAACACAATCCTTCCAATAGAAATGTTGGACCTTAGAAACCACACTAAGGGTATGCCACCAATGCTATGCGTATAACATCGACATTGGAGGTATGGCACCCACGCTTGGACAATGCTAGGACAATGCTAAGGGATAAGAGTTATACCCCCCAATGCTAAGCATAAGTGAAGTTACACTCCCGCCACCCAACAAGTGTTTCCAGCATAGCAAAAATTATACACCCCACAAAACCCATAAAAATGCCAATTTTGGCAATCCAAAAGGCATTTATAACCCCCCCCCCCCCCCCCCCCCCAAGTCCAAATATGGACATAGTATGCATTTTCCACCTAGGTGTTGAGGCGTTGATCACTTATGAGGATTTTTTCAACTCCAAAAGCTAAAGTATGTGAAATTGCATCTCCTAGATTGCAATCTTCACATTTAGAATGAAATTTTAGCCTTGATTTCTATGGGATGAGGGTTACAAAGGTTACAACATTAATTTTTGGTAGTGTTTCATTAGTTCCTCTTTGTTGATGTCTGGAGGATTGACTTGAGAGGCACTAACAAAGAATACAAAGCACCATTGTAGGTCTATCATCAATGTTCCCTCTTCACACTTGATTCAGTTGTATCAAACCATGTCCAAAGAGTGCTTGTGATGATGGGATAAGGGTATGATGAGGAAATGGTAATGAGGTCGTAGTGGCATGGTTATGAAATTCAACAATGTGTTCCATAGTTGACATCATGGCTATTGTTTGGCACCAACATGCTAGCTAATCAATAGGTCTTAGCACTTCATGTTTTGGAGAGTTGGTCACTCATTAATATTTTTGAGGATTTGACATCACACTCCAAGGTTTGTTTGGCCATTAGGCTCCTCCCTTTCCATGTTTGGAGCTACTAATTTGTCATTCTAGTCTTTGTTAGCCTTTTTGACTTCTTGGAAATTTATTTTCTCATTTTTTTCTTTTTTTTTGTGGGGTGAAACCTTCATTGGGTTTCTTTTCCAAGGCCAATTTGATATGGTTTTCCAATTGAACGAGATGTGTTACATTTGATGGACCTAATTTGGTCGAGCATGACAAAGGGATGTCATATGGCCACAATGCTTGAATGTTGAACATAGGTCAACATTCCTATTTAAGGGTGAGGAAGGTCATTATTAGGATATAATTTTGGGCTTAATGAAATGGTAATAAGAGAGAAGTGGCATAATCACACTTAACATAATAGGACAAATCCACAAAATCTTACTCATCAAGGTCATATGGTGACTTGCTTCTGTAATGAGTTGCACCTTTGTAATGACTCTAGGCTTTATCTTGTAAGCACAACTCCAAAAGAACAAGAAAACTAACCAAGGAAAACATGTTGTTATAAAGTAATGCATAGGGCTACATGACACAACCAACAAAATAGGCCCCAATAGGTCACCATCATTATAGCATAGGAAAATCTATGTGATATGCATCAAATTTACAAAGTTCTATAATTCGTTTGTTGCACCAAATTGGAAGAGAGAGATAGATCATACATGCTTTATTGTTGTATATCATCAAAGTCATCAACATTGATCATTTGTTACAATGTATCAACAATTGATGAAGCATCCAGTCAACTACATCAACTGGGCTACATCAATGAAGCCTTGTTATAACGTGATCCCATCAACGCATCTTTCCATGCATTGACATGGCCTCATCAATGCAAAGCACATTTTCTAGTATAAATATGTGTGCACCTACCATATTTATGACACCTTTTGTTCAAGTTGTAGTGAAGCTCTTGCAATTTTTTTCTGTAGGAGTTAGATTATTTTCCAAGTGCTTGCAGAAAGAGTTTGAACAGTGTATAACTCTTTATTCGAGTGCTAATGTACCTGAGCCCATTAACGTGAATAGTAATAAAGACAAGCTTTTTGAACATTCCTTGCCACATTTGAACTAGATTACTTAAGCATTAATATCTTAATACTTTAATCATTTTAATTCTTTGGTTATCGCTTTATAGTTACAGTATGTTTTAGTAGTCCATGAGAACACATAAGCATGGCCACCTTGAACATATGTCTAACACTTGGAAACCCAATGATGCTTAACATCAGTAACCCAATAGTGATTAGGACATGTTTGGGATGTGCATGGAGGGTGGAACTAGCTACTTATGCTAGGGATAATCAAGTAATAGAGTAGTGGAATCTTAAATTATCTAGCTTTTCACTCCCTATATTAGAAGAATTAGATATTAAATATAAAAGAAAACATATAAAAAATCACATGCATCAATCTCACTGAACCATCATCCTTGAATATCAAGAGTGAGGTTGAGAGGACAACGACTACTCTAACTAGAATTTTGATGGCTAGAATTCTATGTGCACAAGTGCTCACAATCTTCAAAATTCAACCAAGTTGCATTTGAATGCTTGTGATTCATATGGTTGTACATAGGAGTACCTTGTTGCTCATCATTGGTACCGTTACTGGGGACTATTAATCTTACATGTGCTATCTAGCCTTAGCAAGATCATCACTCACTTCATTGGAACACACCCATTACATTGAAATCTACTCACACTAAGTGACATAGGTAACAATAAGGCACACCAAGTCATTTATTGTTTAACACTAGTATGTCTTCTTCTCACAAGTGAGATGGATCCAACCCATGAGTGCCCTAGGAATTTCAAGTGGTATATACTCATCTACATGAGTATATACCCAACTTCACCTTCATCCTACATTAAGATGAGCAGATGCGATGGCAAGACATGGAGGGCAACATTATATTGCCCCTTGATCGATTGGTTCATGGAATGCTACTCCAAACTCTCACTAGGTTGGGCATTCAATACTGAAGTGTGGAGTACATTATGGAGGATCATGAATATTGGGATTATCATCCAAATGAGGCACAACATAAAAAAGACTGACAATAGGCAAAACACTATGAACAATCAAAGGGAAAACGATTTAGTAACCCTTTATTCCTGCAAGACTAACACGATGATGAGGAACCTATTTCTCGTAGTTCTTGTTCCTCCGAATCTCCTCCCCCACATCAAAACATACGATCCATTGTACAAAGTAAAGGATCAAGTGACTGAGAGTTCCAAGATGATGAGGGATCTCATGAAGGAGATCATGGCAGAGGTGAAGATGGACATGAACATCGAGGTCATCATCATAAAAGAGGAGGTGATTGACACCATGGGGAGGTAATTCTCCCCCCTCTTTTGCATCCTCTCATTCCACCTTATCTTCATCAATTTTTGACTTTGACCGCAACCATCATAGGAGAGATCATGATGATGGTAATTGCAGAGATTGGCATGATCAAGAAGGATAACAAGGATGATGTGACCAAGACTGTCATGAAAGGAGAGGTAGTAGAGATCATCACAAACACCATGGCCATCATCAGGACCATGGCTTTGATGAACCACTGCTTGCCACTCGAAGCATGCTCAACATAGTAGAGGCAATTCAAATACCTATCAAGCACTTGAGAGATAGCCAGATCAGGTGCCTTGATATGAACAACATCTCCAGATTTGAAGGGGGATATAATTGTGATCCACAAACTCACCTACAAGCATTTCATGTTGTCTGCATCCTACAAAATATTGAAAATAAATGGTAGAAACTCAACCTATTCTCCCAAATACCCATCAAGGAAGCATAAAGCTGGTACTAATATTTGGAGCTGGAATCAATTAGATGATGGAGTACAATGCTAGAGCTCTTCAATGATAAATACCAAACTTACTCCAAATTGGCTAATCTAAGTCAAAAAATTTAGGGGTGGAAACAAGGTAGACATGAACCCTTGGATGTAGCCATGGGTAGATACTACTCATTCTTGCACCAATGCCCTAGTCATGGCTACTTTCAGCAGGAACAGCTCCACCATATCATTGATGGGCTTCATTTTGAAATAAGAAAGACCCTTGGCATTTACGCTTAAGGATGGCTATCCAAAATCAGGGCTCATTAGCTTTAGTGATTAATTGAGAAAGTAGCCAAGAAAGAGGAAGAACTAAAAAAGCAAGAAAGTGCAGAGGAGTATAATCAGGACACTTCCATCTGGAAGAGGGAAGTTCGATTCTATGAAGATGAGAAATCACCACTAGATGTAGCAGTGAACAGGAAGACCTTACCCATACAAAAATGTGCTTCTGAAATTTTGGCCAAGCTGGACAAGATGTGGGATTCTTTCAATGAAAAATTCCAAAGTGTTAAAAAAATCATAGAAAAATCCAAAGAATAGATTAATGATTAGGATTGAAAAAGGAGAAAAGAAGCTGAACATGCCTACCACAAAGGTAATGACAAAGTTGCTGCAATGGAACAAGTTACAAACTTTGACACCAAGGAAGACGATGGATGTGACATATGCCAATACGAACATTCGAAGGGATGTTGCCTCATGGTGTCACATTTGCAAGAGTCTAGGGTATACACTCTAAATCCTCGCTTAGCAAAAAGGCAAACACCCTGAAGATTGCCTTATCCCTAAGGCAATTCTAGGTAGTTCCACCAGCAATAGGGATATTATCAAAGTGGATCTTTGCCACAACCATATGAGCACTACCAGTAATGGCAACACCCATAGTCATGGGGGATGCCACACCTAAGGTAGTAGTACCCTTACCAGCAATTAGACCCTTATGGATACTGCGTTCAGCAACCAATCTCCTCGTGGGACTCTTCTAGTCACATGACCTTCCAAAGTCATTACTATCCTCCAGAATACTTCTAGGCCTAATCTTAATCGCCTAGGAGAAAAAACCCACATCTACACTATCCTCCACCACCTTCTTCTATCACACCTATTCATCAGTCCTCAAATTAGCTACCTCCTACTCTACCCATGCAAGGAGAGATACCTCCATAGCCATATCAATGTAATGCCATGAGGGTCATCAATTTACAATTATCTTCTCAGCCAAGTAGTTCAAAATCAAAACTATGTAAACATCCCTTTTTCTAGCCTAATAACCAAAACATACCCTCACACTCACCTGTGGCTAGTGCCCTTGCATCTCCAACTACCTTTGATGCTCAATCCTTCAAGCAACCTTCAAACCAAATGCCTTCCAAAGTGTAAACCATCATGTTAACACATGTTGTGATATAGTGGATAAAGGCATGTCATCTTCCTTAGAAATTGGTTGATCTAGGGAAGCCCCTCATATACCTTTAGGTAGCAAGAAACAAGCCATGCAAATATCTTTTGGATTCAAGGTTAGGTGTCAACCTGATTTTACATTATATGTACAAGACTTGGAACCTATCCCCATTGAAGAAAGGCAACATTTAGCTCAAGTTGGTAGACCAATCCATTACTATTCCCTTGGGATTAGTTGTGACCACCATTTGTGAGTGGTTTTACCTTGCTAATTTTCTAGTAATTTGTGTCGATAATTACAAGGGGGACTTCCCAATTATAATGGAAAGAGCATGGCTCAGCACGGTGGATGCACATTTAGGACTCTAAGATCTCTCCCTTGAAATTTATAAGGAAAATCCTTTTGAGAAGATTGAGAAGAAGCATGTTCCATGCATTGCATACAGTGACTCTAGGTGTAACTGTGTGTAGCAACTCTAGTCCATTAAGTGAGCATCAATTCAAGAATGCAGTTAGTGTGCCACTGAATCACAGATTCAATGGAGAGCACCCAGTGACTAACCACTAATTTTGATAGCAACACCCTATGCATGGAATCCTATGAGAGCCTTGTATGTGCCTATATGGAGAGCATGGATGAACTAGAACATGTCCATCAACAACTTCCCACTACTAATGATGATATTGATTGGGAAATCCTGTAGATCCCTGAAAGCTTTAAACAAGAGCCCCTAGAATTAAACCCCCTACCAGCCAATCTATAATATGCATTCTTGCATAATGGTAAGCTAGTAATAACCAATTTCATTCTTACTCTAGAGAAAAAGAAGAAGCTTCAAAGGATGGTGAACAAGTGGTTAATTGCCTTCGCATGGTCATATCCTAGGTTGACAAGGATTGATCCTAGGATATGCCACATCAAATCTATATTTATACTTCCATGAAGCCACAATGATAGCCACAAAGATGATTGGATCCAAAAATTAAATAAATCATCAAGGATGAAATTGAGCAATTGTTGAAGGCAAGATTCATCTATCCCATTGCAGATAGCAAGTGGATTAGCCCACTCATTATTGTGCCAAAAAAAGATGGAAATGGAGAGTCTGTATTGACTTTTGATTACTAAATATGGAAACCTTTAAGGATCATTTTTCACTTCCATTTGTAGACCAAGTGTTGGAAATCATTTCATGGCATTGTTATTATAGCTTCTTGGATGGTTACAATGGCTATAACCAAATCCAAATTGCACCAGAGGACTAGGCCAAGACAATGTTTACAAGTCCCTGGGGGACTTTTGCATATAGGAAGATGCCCTTTGGCCTGTCTAATGGGCCCATAACCTTCCAACACCTTGTCCTCAGCATCTTCCTATAGCAAATTGGCAATGGTGTAAAAGTTTTTATGGATGACTTCTCCACCTATGGAGCAATACTTGAGTAATCCTTGGACCACCTTGAGTAGGTTTTGAAGTGATGTGTAGAAACTAACTTACAACTTAACTGGAAAAAGATCCACCTAATGGTCCAAAAATTATTTTGGGGCATCAAATTTCACAAGAAGGGATTAGAGTGAATCTTGAGAAAATCAAGGTTATCCAAGGAATTACCAGTCAACTAAAAACTAGAAGGGATGTTTGGTCGTTCCTTGGAAACACTCGTTACTATCAGCACTTCATCAAGAATTTCTCAAAGATTGTCAAGCCATTGGTGGAGCTAACAAAGAAATATGCTCCATTTTTTTGGACTAGGAAATGTGAATCTACATTCCAAATGCTAAAGCAAAAACTCATAGAGACTCCACTTCCAGGAGTCCCTGATTGGTCTAGACCATTTCACATCATGATAGATGCATCTAATTATGCATTAGGAGTTGTACTCATGTAGTTGGATGACTAGAAACATCCAGATTACATCCATTGTATGAGTCAACGTGTTGTGTGTGCTTAACTAAATTACACCACCACCGAAAAGTAATCAATGGTAGTGGTGTTTGCCTTGGAAAAGTTCTGACACCATGTGATCAAAGACAAGGTGTTTGTTCATATAGACCATAATTCCATTTGGTTCCTTATGAACAAACCAACGGTGAGCCCCCATGTCATACAGTGGCTCATGATCCTTTAAGAATTTGATCTTACTATGGTAGAAAAGAAGGAAACTAAGAATGTGGTTGTTGATCACTTGTCTCAGTTATGATGGGACAACATGGAGGAGGGCCCACTCTCTAACTAGTTTCCAAATGAACTTCTCTTTGTTGGAGAAATTGCAAAAGAGACGCCCACAGGATCAAATTGGTTTGGCAACATCCCTACCTATCTTCTTACATAAGAGCTACCAAAGGAGTTGGATCATCAGAAGAAACAACAATTTCTTTCTTCACAGAGCCAAGAACTTCATGGAAATCAATGGACACCTTTTCAAGGTATGTGTGAATGGTTTGGTTCAATCCTACATCCCTAATGCAAATTAATTGTGCATCCTCTAGGATGCTCACGAGGGCCATTGTGGGGGCCATTATGTAGGAAGGTGCATAACCATTAAGATCTTGCTCACAGGATACTACTAGCCTACACTCTTCAAAGATGCTTAATGGTTCGTCTGCACCTATGATTGATGTCAAAGAGATGATGGGATGATGGCAAGAATGAAGAAACCTCAATAGTGAATTCAACCACTAGAGCCCTTTGACATTTGGGGCATCAACTTCATTAGTCCCATCACACCCATGTCAAATGGGAAGGTGTACATTATTATCATGGCGGACTACTATACAAAGTGGGTAGAAGCAACAACCATCACCAACTGTTCCTCAACCACGACCATGCAGTTTGTTCAATAGCAAATTGTGAACAGGTTTGGGGTGCTATGTGCACTCATTTCAAATAATGGCACTCACTTCACAAGTGCTAATTTTCATAAACTCATGCAGTGTTTAGGGGTAGAACATAAACTAACAACACCCTACCAACCCCAGGCCAATGGGCAAGCTGAAGTCACAAACTAAAGGATTACAAAGATCCTAACTAGGAGAATTAGCAAATATAGGAGGGATTGGAGCACAAAACTTAATGATGCTCTCTAGGGCTACCACTTAACATGGGAAATTCCTATAGGCTACTCCCCTTATGAGTTGGTGTATGGAAAACTACCAACACTTCCAATTCAAGCATAACTCTAAACACTATCCATCGTAAGTGACTTAGGCATTAACTTATCCCTAGCACAACAAGAATAGCTCATCAACTTGAATGTGCTAGATGAGAATCAATTAGTAGTCCTATCATCAAATGAGGTGCATAAGGCATTTAACAAACAATTTCATGACCTTAGGATTTGAAAGGTAATATTTCAACATGGAGATAAGGTCCTCTATTGGAACCCCATGCATGCGTTGCAATAGACTAAATTTCAAACACTGTGGGAGGGACCTTATATTATTTCTGAAACCTTTCCATCTAGGGTCCTACTCATACACAAACCTGAAGATCCAACAAGAATGTAGTTGGTCAACATGCAATAATTGAAATCCTTCCATGAACTACACCAATCTAGTGTTGCTACCACTTCACCAAGTGGTTGGCCACATTCCATATTTTGAATCTCCTCCTCCAAACTTAGTCATGGGGGATATCACTACCCATGCTAAAACAGTTGTCCTAGCCTCTCAGTTCCTTTTTATATTTTTGTTTTACACATTTTTGTTTTACACCATTGTTTGTACGTTTAACAATTCTTACCTACTTTTTCTTTATATATATATATATATTACCTTTCTTCTATTTTTAGTTATTTTATTATGTTTTATTTTTATTTTATTTTCCTCTATTTACTTTTGCTAATGAATTTGTCTTATTGCCATAGGATGCAATGGTGTGGTTGTTGTTCCTAATAGTGGTTTGCATATTATAGTTTACCTATTATATCTAGTTCTTACCTTAGCATTTTGGGTTTAGAAAACTAAGTTATATTTTCTTTCATGTAACAGGTAGTGAGTCCATGACATTTGACCACTCACACTTTTCTATGGTACCTCAGGATCTAGAGAAATATAGTCCCTTTTCCGTTAATCAACTTCAATAAATCTTTGACCTTGGTGGATTTTGAGCTTGGGAAAGATACATGTGGTAAGGAATAGGGTGTGACTTCAAGGGGATTTGGTGGACTATGTATCCTCCTACGATCTCTCATGCATTATTATCCTTAGGGATCCCTTCCCATTCCATTTTGATGAATAATAATAAGCTAACATGTCCTTGCTTGGTGTGGTTCCGATTTTTAAAAAAAGACAATGAGAATTCAAAGCACACCCCTTGGACCAACTAATATATCCTTGCATGGTGTGGTTCCCATTCAAAAAAATAAACAATAATGGAAATTCAAGGCACATCCCTTGGATCAAATAATGGGCTACTAGCACTGGTTATGGGAGTAGAAGGTTATGTTACCAAGGCCTAAAGATCCCCTCTAACTAAGGCCTCTCCTTCTTGATTTTCTTTTCTTCCTTAAAAAGAATGGGATTTGGTCTTTGAGGGCATGTGTATGTCTTGAGTGGGTGGGTTGGTATTAGTCCATCACTGTGACATCACTGGAAATGGTCGATCTTGATCTAGACCTAGAATGGACTCTTATCAGGTCACTTAACCACATGCTTCATAACGGAACTTTATCAATCTTGACCTTGGAACTCTATTTCACACACTCTCCCCATCATCAGTTACTCTCCATTGCTCACCTCACTACTAGTTTGATGTTTTGATCATGTATCTTGGTTTGCTAATACTTGTAAATCCTTTGGTTGGTTCTCAAGGATATGAGTATTAACTCTCAGTGGCCATTAATTAACTATGGGGTCCAAATTCTCCTAAGTTGAAGATGTGCAAGGGAAAACAAGGCCAAAGCTTGCTATGGAGAGGACCCACTTTCATATCCTTTGGTTCCACTTGTTAATGTCATACTCCCTTGATATAATTCATCAACCATTTCTATGTTATTTATTGTCAGACTCTCCATCACCCAAGCTCCATATTATGATGTTCTCCTGAATTTGACTCTTCATTAGAAACCAACATCCCTTCCTCTTTGTTTCATACTATTCTTAGATCTCTAAGCTCTTGAATGACTCCAATTTTATGCTAAAATTCATAGATTTGGGTCTTTTATTCATTAGTCATTGATGGTCAACATAGCTAGATAGCTACATCAACTAGGCCCTATATAAGCATCCCCATTCATTTACACAGCCTTGTTTATGTAGCCCTGTCGACATAGATATACAATACTATATATATGTATGTCTTGCCTTTGAATTTTGTCTATTTGTTCATAATTCTATGGGATTTTTTCAGTTTTTCTATGTCCAATCTCCTTTCTAGGCACATAACCTTCCTAACGTTTTTCCAAATCCAACTGTTCTTTTACCCTTTTGCTATTGGAGGTATGCTCTACATTGTGGGGGCCCATGATTCTGTATGTTGTGACCATATGGCTAGTTAAATACTTAACACATCTTAGGTTTAATCAAATAATTAGTTTTAATTCATCATATTTCATTATTTTTAACCCTTGAACTACACTCTGGGAAGCCACATGTAACAGCTTACATCACCTTAGATCAAATAGGATGCACATGTCACTATCATAGCCTAGCCATAATGGGAAGCCATGTAACAACTGTGACTATAAATAGCACCTAAATCAGGGCATCCAAGGGAAGAAGGACCATCACAACCTCGGGATAAGTGATCTAGAACTAGAAAGGAAGAGGATACATGACCTCAAGAGCATGCATAGGACTCACATGTAACTGGCCCTCTCCATGAAGAACCTAATGTGCAATCTATTCATTAGATTCATAAAGAATAATTTCCCACAAAACAATCATGCGTGGATGAGACTCCAACAATAGCACCATGGCTTAAGGTCACCTTGACCAAGGCTTGCCTTGACGCTATCAAGCTAAAAGAGCTACAACAAATAGTCCATCTAGAAAATGCACCAAAAGAAGTTAGAACTCAATAGCAAAATTCTCCTATGTGGCCAATCATCACAACTAGTGGTGAATGATATCTAGGGGAAACCTATCTCTTCTAGAGGAATTAGCAACTGAGGTCGTGAGTAAGAGTTAAGGACATCCATGTGTCTTACTCTACGAAGGTAATCATGCAATCTTTTGGGTTGCTTGAGACTTGGGCTAATGTGGCAAAAATTCCAAAATAAGCAAACCCTAAGGTGAAAGGGGAGTGGATCATGTGATGCTATGGAATAGACCATAAGGAGTTTTGCACATTGACCACTGTAAAGAGAGTTTAGTCTAAAATTGCATCTTAGCACTTAAATCCAATGGTAAGACCTAGTAAGATCACTACCTTCTCTGCTTGTGCATGTGTCACTCTAAGAAAAAAATTTCCTATGAACCTTCCATAGTTACTCTTTTTGAAAATTGAGAAATGATTCACAAAAAATAAATGTGGAAGGTAAGCTTTGCCCTTTCCTTGCCTGATCAAAAAAATGTGAAAATGGGTAGGGATAACACACTATGTCAATATCACACTTCATCATGCCCCAATTACCTGGTGGCATGAAATGATGAAAGATAAAATAGTTTCCACAACACAAATGGAGGAAGAAAAGCAACCACCTCCATCACCTACACAAGCAATAGGGTTAGACTCACACATGGTCGTAGAGCACATACATGAGATTCAACAATCACTCATGTGCCAACAAGAGCAACAAGTAGGAACTAGTAGTGGTGGGGACCCTTCTGTGTATCACCCTACTTTGAGCCATCTAGAAAAAGTAGCTTGATTTATAAGCTTGCTGGAGAGGGTAGGGCCAATGCTTTTTTCTGCACGAATACAAGTGCTAACAAGAACAAACCCTACTGCTCAAGAAGTAACAGTGTCAATGACCTAACAATTATTTCCAAAAATTTTAGGAAATGCCACTACTTTCTTAGTATGTTTGGAGGATGGTGATGGGGAAATTTTCCTAGTAATGCAATACCAAGGATAGGAAGTCACTATAGAAGTGGTTGCTGATATGATCACCATGGCTCTTAATGCACCTGCAGTGCCTAACCAGATGTACATGGGCTTAGAGATGTGCAAATGTCTATAGGGACTCAGCATAGAAAATTTAATGTAACATAACATGAAGAATTATTGAACCAATTTGTGGGAACCAGGCAACTAATTTTAGATGTCTTTAACCTTCTAGACAACATCACTGCAACCTAGTTGAAGTTGCTCTTAGCAGAGGCCAAGTGCCTCATCCTAGAGGGGCAACTTGAAGTAGCTCAAGAAAATAATCAATGGTTAACTACAAAAGTTTTCCAATCAAGGATCCAACTTGCTGATCTAGCTGTACTCAATCATGAACTCACCAAAGATGAAGCTTTTCAACAAGTTCAAACCAAGCTTCAAAAGGTTGAGAATGAGCAAGAGTCAGTGATCTTTGACAAATACTTAACAAAAGCACATTCTTATCATCTAAACAAGGACTTGGTAGAGGTCCACCAGGAGAATGTTGGGTTGACTGTAGAAGTTCATCACCTACACAATATTGGTGTCAAAAATCAACAAATGAAAGATTTTATCCACCAACAGCAAGAAGATCTAGCTGGGATAAACACTGATGTGAGAATATTGACTACCAAAAATTGCAATCTATTAATGGAGGAAGTCTAAGAGTTGTCATAGAAGTCATCATTGAAATTACTGTTTGGAAAAATGAGGCCCTCAAGTTTGAACAAGTGAAAAATCACTATAGGGACCAAGTGGGATTGCAAAAAGAAATTAATAAGAAAGAAATCCAAGTCACAAAGGCTAAAATGAATCAAGCCCTCCATCTTTGATGGATTAAACACCTATAACCAAGCTGATATTCATCTCAAGGTGTTGTAAATTGAAGAAATGATAGAATATATGGAACTAGCCAATCCTCATTATGCAAACCTAGTCATGCTTATAGTTGGGAGGCCGTAGCCAAACCTTGAGAAGAAAATGGCCACCTCATACTCTTTACATAAGGGCAAGTTCAAGGTGCATAAAGAGACAAAGCAAAAGTTGGAAATAGCAAATGCAGAACACAAAGTTCTTCACACCCACTTTGAATGGCAATGTTCTATTGTAGAAAACTTAGCCCAACTAATGAATGACTACTAACAGATACAAGAAGTAGTCCAAGTGTTCAATATCGAATGAAAATAGTTTGCTACCTGGTTTGTCAATTTAAAGGAGCTATTTCTTGCACTTCCATATCCTTGGGATGTTCCTATTCTGGCACACATTGGTGAAGCCACTTGGACCATAAATTATCCAAGAAATAAAGAAGATAAAATGAGGGCACTATTGGAGGCTTTTTAATTGCCTTTGAAAGTTGTAGTAGCAACAGGACAACCACAACCACCACCTCAACCACCACATGCACATAAAGCTAGTGAGGGCCTATTAGAACCACTACCACTAGGAACTGTGTGACCCTCTTCAAAACCTTTAGCATCTCAGTGGGGTTGTGAGTCCATTTTTGTCAAGGTGTTCAATGTTTTTGTCCATGAACACCATAGTTTTGTAATTTTTTCCATACACTCAGGCACTTGGTGTGTTGCTAGCGTCAATGTGTGTATTGGTGTTTTTCCATGTGTATCACTAGTAACCTCATACCTTCTGAACTATAACAAACTTTAGGACAAGTTTTCACTCAGTCTTGGGGGTATCATGAAGCATCCAGCTAACTACGTCGACTAGGCCGCATTGATGAAGCCTCGTTAACACAGCTGTGTTGATGTGACCCTATCAACACATTTTTCCATGCATTTACATGGCCTCATCAACATAGAGCCCATTTTCCACTATAAATATGTGTGCACCTACCACATTTGTGACATCTTCTATTTAAGTTGTAATGAAGCTCTTGTAGTTTGTTTTTGTAGGAGTTAGATTATTTATCAAGTGCCCACACAACGAGTTCAAAGAGTGTATGGTGCTTTATTCAAGCGCTAATGTACCTGAGCCCATTGGTGTGAATGGCAATAAAGATAAAGCTTTTTGAACATTCCTTGCAACATTTGAACTAGATTAATTAAGCACTAATATTTTAATACTTTAATAATTTTAATTTTTTTGTTATCACTTTATAGTTACAATACGTTTTAGTAGTCCACAACAACACATAAGCATGACCACCTCAAACATATGTCTAACACTTGGCAACCCAGTGATGCTTAATGTTTGGCAATCCAATAGTGATTAGGACATGCTTGGGATGTGCATGGAGGGTGAGACCAACTACTTATGCAAGGGATAGTCGAGCAATAGAGTAGTGAATCTTAAATTATCTAGCTTTTCACTCCCTATATTAGAAGAATTAGATATTAAAGATAAAAGAAAACATATAAAAAATCATATGCCTCAGTCTCACTTAACCATCATCCTAGGATATCACAAGTGAGGTTGAGAGGACAACAACAGCTCTAACTAGGATTTTCATGGCTAGAATTTTATGTGCGTAACTGCTCATAGTCTTCAAAATTCGATCAAGTTACACATGAAGGCTCATGATTCATATGGTTGGACATAGGGATACCTCACAGCTCATCAACAATGATAAACAACAATACAAATAAACATGTGAGTGTTAGACGTAATCAAGGCTATGTGATGGCTTTAATGTTGCATAGTAGAGGTTTAATGAAGTCATCATCAAGAATAAGTTCTAGTGAGGAACATGGTCCTGTGTGTTTTGTCTTCACCATTATAGTCTTATATGAAACGTTTGACTAAGGGACCCTCTGTGATGTTTATAGCTTCAATGTGAATTGTCATTAGGCTATTTTATGGTGTTATGGCTATATAATAGAATGGTTTAAGTGCTTAAGGTTTGGATATTTGGTCTAACAACATCACAAGAGAGGCCCATCTAAGCTTTGAGGCTAGCCCAATTTGCTTCCTCATCCTCCTAACTCATTCTTGCATGACAACGTAAGCACATCAAGTGGCATTTGTGTAATAAAATTGTCAAATAATGCAAAAACACAGTAATAATAATGCTTATATGAGCCAAAACACATTAACTCAAAGGCCAAATGAGGTTCAAACATAGTCAACAAATGTTATGATAGGTTGGTTAAGGAAAATAGAGTGAAACAATGACTACCTAATGCAATTTTAGGCCAAATGAGAGTTAAGTGAAGTTTAAATATAGATCAAAGCCTCATAAAGTGGTATCCAACAAGGTCAAGNTTGTTCCACCATGTTTGAACTTTGGTTGATCTTGTTTCACATGATTATTTATGATTTTCATGTTGTTTGACCTCATTTTCATTAGTTTTGTGNATGAAAATCATAAATGATCATGTGAAACAAGATCAACCAAAGTTCAAACATGGTGGAACAAAACCAAATCAAGTAAGGCAAGGTAATGTATGGTCAAATAGGGTTAATCATGGTCATATTTTGCCAATTTTAGGCCTTAGCAAGCCATGGTATGTGGTCTATTCAACTTGGTAGAGTTACCATGAGGCAAAGGTAGTGTAAAATTTAGTAAAATGAGGTAAAATAAAGTTAAAGACAAGATAAAATTGAGTAAAAACAAAATAAAACATGGTAAACTAGGTGAAACAAGGTAAACAAAATGATATTAAATTTAATAGATATTTAATGTAATTTATTTTTGAAATTTGCAAGGAATTCACTTCCTTAATTTTAGATAAGTAAATAATTATAATGTTACATATGAATGGATGTGAATTAATTATAGGTTGGAGATAAACAATATATGTAAAAATATATATAGTTAATGAGAGAATAGATATGTGTAAGATGTAAATTGAAACACCACAAAATTTTGGCAACACTTCCAAACAACTTCAGAGCCTCTGAAATGGCTTCAAGCAGCCCACCATGGAGTAAGAAAGATTCTCCTGGAGCCCACAGATCATGATGACAAGTGTCGGTGTTAAGAATCATCAGTTTCAAGGTCAAAAAAATGCAATTTTTGGCTAAGTACACTGTGTAGACGTTGCACAGCGTAAGGATCCGCGTCACCAACTTTTGGAGCCCCGAAATTCAGCCAAAACAAACTAAAATCAAGCACAAGGACCCCCCATGACCTTCGCCAAGGTCCCCAGCGGTTCCCAGCCTTCAGAAAATCAAGATTTGGGCCTTAAATGAGGTGTTTTTGGCTGATTACGCTGTGGCTACATTTTATTACGCTGCAGAGCGTAAGATGCGTAAAACACTATTCATCAGCGTAAAACACTATTCATCGCACGAACAGTATTCATCGAAGTTTTTAGAAAATTCCAGAAAAGTTTCAGAAAAATGGCAGAAGATCCTTAGCATCAGCAACTTCCAGAAAATCAAGATTCGGGCCTTAAATGAGGTGTTTTTGGCTGATTACGCTGTGGCTACATTTTATTACGCTGCAGAGCGTAAGATGCGTAAAACACTAATCGTCAGCGTAAAACACTATTCATCGCGCAAACACTATTCATCTCACGCTCAAACACTATTCATATAACGCTCAAACACTATTCATCATACGCTCAAACACTATTCATACTATGCTCAAACACTATTCATCTCACGCTCAAACACTATTCATCCTACGCTGCAGAGCGTAAGCTGCGTAATCACTATTCACAGCGTGCTCAAACACTGTTCATCCTACGCTCAAACATTGTTCATCATACGCTCAAACATTATTCATCCTACGCTGCAGAGCGTAAGCTGCGTAATCACTATTCATAGCGTGAAACACTATTCATCTCACGCTCAAACACTGTTCATCCTATGCTCAAACACTATTCATCCTACGCTCAAACACTGTTCATCTCATGCTCAAACACTGTTCATACTACACTCAAACACTGTTCATCCTACGCTCAAACACTATTCATCTCACGCTCAAACACTGTTCATCCTACGCTCAAAACATTGTTCATCCTACGCTCGAACACTATTCATCGTGCGAACACTATTCATCGAAGTTTCAGAAAATTCCAGAAAAGTTTCAGAAAATGGCAGAGAATTACCAGCATCAGCAACTTTCAGAACATTTCAGAAAATTTCAGAAAGACTCAGAAACAAAGAAGTTTCACGCAAACGGGGGTCAAATTTCTCTTGTTTTACATTTCATTGTAA
>MNCI01013800.1:0-11978 GCA_015680685.1 Gnetum montanum | reverse complement strand
TGCTCGAATAAAGATCCATTCACTCTATGACTACTACTGTGGGCATGCAGAAATAATTCTAACTCTGGAGGGAAAGAATGACAAGAGTTTTGGTAAGGGACAAATTCTTAACTATGGGAACCAAGGGCACCGCCTCTTATTTATAGATAAGGAGGCAAGCCACGATATCAGGTATCTGATATCGCATGGTTGATCCGATATCACGTTTCATCATATGTCTTTTTGCAATTGTAGCAATTCAAAGTTTAGCACCTTCATAAATTGGATGTTAATAATGCATTTCTCATGACGATCTTAAAGAAGAAGTTTCTATGACTCTTCTTTCTAATTTTGGTGTGCTAGGAGAAACATGTTGATGAGACTTGATATGTCAGGCAACTTCGACGACACATCCCCATCAATGCATCTTAGATACATCAATGCATATGTGTGGATGAGGATGCATTGATGCATTAACTAGCATTACATCTTACATGTGTTGACACATCTCGATTGACACATCCTCATCAATGCATCCTTGTCGAGGCAACTAAATGTGTTAAGTCACCCTTGTTGACGCAATGCCTATATTTTCCTATATATATGCGAGCACCTATAGCATATTTGACACCATTTGATCAATAGTGTAGCTAAACTCTTGTAGCTTTATTTTGTAATCTTAGCAAATAGTTAGTGAGTGCCTACAGTGTAGATTTAAGTCAATTGTACAATCTTTTGAGTGGCATTGTACTTGAACACATTCCATGAATGACAATAAGATCGAGATTGATTCATATTTGATGAGCGACGAGGTACCCCTATGCCCAACCATATGAATCATGAAGTGTTCATGAGCGATTTGGTCAAATTTCGCAAAATTTATCATTTACAATGCACTAGCCCTTTAGAAAGTGAATCTAGCCTTAAGGTCAATCGTTCTCCTCCTAATTACACTTGCAACGTTCGTTGGTATGGTTAAGTGTAACTAAGGCATTCGATTTTTATCATTTTTATGTTTTATAGTTGGGTGCTTGAATTGTAGATAAAAAGGGATTTGATTAACTAATCTAAATTAACTAATTAACTAATCATTTAACTAATCCTAACATAAGTATCCATTCTCACTTTTCGTACACATCTTGAACCCACGTATCTGCTGCTAGGTGACCAAGCGCTATGCTACTAGACGTACCAAGCAATAATGCTATTGGGATTACCAAGCGAATACATGTTATGGTCGTACTTATTTGTGTAATCTATCTTGTTTAATTGTCTCATTAACGTAATAGCTGGGAAATATTTAATAATTAATTGAAAAAATTTAATAAATAATTGGAAACATTAAATGCATAAATAAAATGGCTAATCTATCCAAAGTGCTACAAGGTTTATTAGAAAGCCCATATTTATTGCCACACACACTATCATGCTCAGGTACAACAATGCTCAAATAAAGATTCGTACACTCAATGACTCATGCTGTGGGCACTTGGAGGAAAAATTCTAACTTTCAAATGAAAAAAAAGAAAGAGCTCCACTACAATTACAATCTACTATTATGCCATAAATGCGGTTGCAAGCACGTATTTATAGCCAAAAATCCAGAAAATTGACACTGCATCGATGGGGCCTCGTTGACACATGGTAAGATGCGTCGACTAGGTCACGTCAATGAGGCTTCGTCTACGTAGCCAACTGAACGTGACTCATCATACCCCCATGACTAAATGAAAACTCATCCTTGAGTTTTGTTACAAAATTGGAAAGGTATGGGATTATTGACTGACTTGTCTTTACATAAAACAAACTGACTGACTTAACAAAAAATGGAGTGTATAGATCAACACATTACAAAAAATGAAGGTGTTCAGAACACAAAATTGAACACCATGATTCAACTCTTTAAAATTAGGCAACATGTTCCTTGATGATGTGAAGCTTGTTGGAGAATATCAAACGATCCTAGGTGGTGGTGGTTCTTGAGGCTTCGAGGGACCCTCACCGGCTTCACACACTGGTGGTGGTTGAGGTGGCTATGGTTGTCCTGCTACTACTACAACTTTAGCCAGGATGCAGAAAACATCCAACAATGCTTTTGTTTTCTTCTTCTTACTCCTAGGATCATGCACCATCCATGCAGCTTTCCCAATGTGGGTTGGAACAGGCACATTCCAAGGACATAGGATTACTGGAAAGAACTCCTTGGCATTGAAAAACTAGGCAAAAAACTATTTGTGTTCAATGTCGAGCACTCTCATTGTGTTCTTCAATCCTAGTAATCATTCATCCATCTAGTTAGGTTCTCAGCAATAGATCATTAATATTTGAATCAAGCTCTGAGAACTTTGAGTTTAGCATTAGTAGTCTCAAGCTTTTTCTTGGTGTCCTTGTTGTGTTTGAACTCGGCCTCATATAGTAGATACAAGCTAACCACTTTTTTTTCTAACTCTGACCACAGCTATTTGATAGTTAACATTGCTAAGTTTGCATTACCAAGATCATCTCCTCAATTTGTAACTCCTTCAAGCAGATCTTTACTTTGTTGTAAGTATCAATCCCATCAAGAATGGGCTACCACATCTCTCTTTTTTGCTGGAGTTTCTGGAGGGCTTCATTTAGTTTCACCTTTGCCATCTGGATATTTTTTACATTCACTTCTTTTTGAAAATTGACTTGGTCCCTGTAGTGATTTTTTACTTTCTCAAATTTAAGTGCTTCATTCTTCTAGGTAGTGATCTCAATAGTCAATTTCTAGCATAAGGTGTGTACCTCTATTAATAGATTATAGTTCTCCATAGCCAATTTCCTTAGTTTAGTGTTTACGTTGCCAAGATACTCCTATTTTTGATGAATGAATTCATGTATTTGATCTTTCTGCACATCAACATTTTGTAGGTGATGATTTTGTGTGATCAATGCTTCATTCTCTTGGTGCATCTAATTTAAGTCCTTTTTGATTAAGTGTGGTTCATCTTCTATGATAGACTATTTGAAGATGGCCATAACTACCTCCTCCTTAGCCTTCTCAAATCATTCTTGAAGCTATTTGATAACTTCATCTCTTATCACTACTAGGTTGAGGATTTTTAATTCTACAAGTCGAGAATAAAGTTTGGCAACCTCTATAGCCAAGTGTTGATCTTGTTCTTGGGTCATTTCTAGTTGCCCCTCCAAAATAATACATCTGCCCCTTGCATTTAGTAGCTATGACTAGGTTGCAATGATGGTCTCCAGAAGATCAAAGATGTCTAGAGTTAGTTGCTCGGTTCCTACCAATCATTCCAACAATTTTTCATGTCGAGCTGTATGTAACTTTTCACTGACCATGCCTATAAATGCCTAGACATTTTAGAGTGTAGATATGTTTGGTATAGATGTTGTAGATGCATTTAGTGCTTTAGCTACACAGTCAGCTACCACTTCTACTGTTGTCTCCTGCCCATGGTGTTACATCACCAATATAGTTGCCTCTTCACCTTCATCCAACATCACCAAGAAACTGGCGGCATTCCCAAATATTTCTGGGAATAGATGATGTGTTGCTAATGAGACTATCACCTCTTGAGCATTTGGATCTGACCTCGAAGGTAGTTGCATTCTTTGGGTAGAGAAAATGGGACCACCTCTCTCCATCTAGCTAACTGTTCGAGCCACCTCATTAAGGTGACTCATGGCTGGCCAATACACAGATGGATCTACCCCACTTATTCTTGCTTGTTGCTCTTATTCACTCAAGAGCTATTCTTATATTTTTCATAGATTTTCAATGGTTACATGGGCCTTCGGTGTTGTTTCCTGAGTGGGTGGTGGTGGCAGCAACTTCTCTTCTTGAGTTGTTTTTGGTGTTTTATCTTTCATGATTTTTTCCCATGGGGCCAAAGGAGCATGCTTAAGAGTGTCATTAGAGTAGCGAACAATGCTTGCCTATTTGTAAAATTTTCTAATGAGGCATGGAAAGGGTAGGGTCTTCGTTCCACATTCATTTTCTTTGAAATGTTTTTCAATCTTCAAGTATAGCAGTTGTGGGAGGTTAGCAAGGAACTTTTCACTTAGAGTGGCACATGCTCAAGCAAAGAAAGAAGTCACCTTGCTTGGCCTCACCATTGGATTGAGGTGATAGGCTACAATCTTGAAATAAATCTGCTCTGCCAGTGTGAGCACACCATAGTCCTTATGATCCACCCTTGAACATTGTTGGGTCCACTCCCTCTTAGCCTCAAGATTGTCTTTTGTAGATAGTTCAGCCACCTGTGTTCCTGTGTCAAGCAACCCAAGTGCCTGTGTAATGGATTTTGTAGAGTAGGACACTTGAATGTTCTTAATCTTGATAATGGACCTTGGCCTTTGGTTACTCCAGAAGAGATAAGTCTCTTCCATGTACCATTCCCCACTAGACGTGATGACTGGCCACATGGGACAGGTTTGCAGTTGTGTCTTGACATCCTCTAGGGCTTTGTCCAAAAATGGCTTGAAGTTGATCTCTTAAAGGACTAATCTTTGAATGTGTTGGGACTAAATGATGTTTAGGCAAGCTTGACTCAACATGACCTAAAGCCTTGGCACGGGTATAGGTACTTCTCCTCTTTATGATTGTTTGGTTAATACTTCTTCCTCTGGAATCTATCGGACAAATTCCACTTTGGGCTCCTACCGAAGAGGTCCCATTGCATGGGTCACCTCTAATAGTTCTTGGCCTTGTTCTTGCTAGCCACTTCCATGTCTAGGTCATTTCTCTCATGGTTGTGAGGGTTCTTCTTCTTGTAGACGTTTTTGTTTGGGTGCCATCTGTAATCACAAGAAGGCCATGGATTAGTAATCAATGTGTAACCTTAAAACAATTGGGATACCTTAACTCTTGAGTATAGTGTATACTTGGCTAAGTTGTGATTATGGTTGATTTAATTAACCCAATTATTATTATTTTATGTGTTATTGTGAATAATTCATCCAAGAGGTTGTTGGAAGGCTTAACTTGGAAAAAGGTTAATGTTTATATATGGTTAAGGTTATTAACCCTTTGGGGGAGTTAGAAAAATTTCTAAAATTTTTCATCTATTTTTCATTGGAAACCTTAAGGTTTGTGGCCCCCACGATAAATATCTTACCTTTGGTAAGCACAGGATAAAAAAAATGGAGTGATTTGGACACATGGTTGGGAAGTTATGAGCTTTGGAAGGTTTTGGGCTCTGAAAAATTACAAAAATTTCCTATGTGTTATGAGCAATTTGCAAAAAATTTCAAAGTGTCTAGTAGTATATATAGGATCTAATCACTGCGTTGAGGAGGCCTTGTAGATGCGGTCAACTATGTCAATGAGGCCTCTTTAATGTAGTCAATGGACACCATTAACTTGGTCAAACTTTTAAAATATAAGGAATTTTTGAATGCAATTGGGATCAATGCTCAGAAGACCAAGAATAGTATGAAAACCTGAGAAGAGGGTGTTGAAGCTCAAAAATTTGAAAAAATGGAGAAAAATTTAGAAAAATTGATTTAGTGGATGAATGAAATGGAAGATTAAGGAGTACTGAGCAGTTTATGCAATGGAAAATGCAGAAGGTAGGATTATAGCAATGTCAAAGATCTGGAACCTTAACTAATCAAAGCTAAAAGCTATATAAGTGGGTCCTCCCCATAACACTCTCATGCCCTTTTTACCCTTGTATAACCTTAATTGAAGGGTCCGTGGGCGACATAGTCAATTAATGGTCATGAAAAATTAAAGACCAACCCGAAAGAATCCACTCAAGAATCCTAACATGTCAAACCAAGACATGGAGCATAACATAGAACACGATAGTGAGGTGAGTTATGGCAGCATGGATGGATGATAGAGAAAGTGGAATGGAGTTCCAAGTTGAGGTCATAAGAAGTCCCTTGTGGAATTTGTGGTTAAAATTACCTAGGAAGTTCCATCCTCAGTCCAGACCAAAACCATCCACTTTCAATGACTTCACATCACCACTCTAAGACCAATACATTCACTCAAGACACTAGAGTGCTTCCACAAAACCAACACCGTTCCACAAAGAGAAGAAAGGAAAAGTAGGAAGTAAGAGCAAGGTCCTTAGTTAGAGGCAACCTTCAGGCATAGGTGCATGTTGTTCGAGTCCCATAACTAGGGCTTGTAGCCCTTTTATTTGTTCAATGGTTGTGCTTTGAATTCCCATTTGTTTTTTTTTTTTTTTTGAAATGGAAACCACATCATGTGAGGACTTATTCATGTCAAAGGGGTGTGCTTTCAATTCCCTTTTTTTTTCTCGAAATGGAAACCACACTATGCAATAACATTATTTGACTTCCTATTAGTGGTTGGTGTGGGATGGCAAGAAGTTCGTGAAAAATACTCAGGCACTCAAGTAAGTAGAAGAGTACAAAGAGTATTGAGTTCCCTTGAAGTCACACCCTTTACAACCTTTCAATCTTTCCTAATTCTAGAACTACTAAGGTCATCGGTTGATTAAAAGTTTCTTTAATGAAAAGGGACCTCAAATTCCTAGAACAAGGAAAACCATAGAGTTCATTGGATGGGTAGATGATGTGGGCTCATTGCCTATTCCATGAAAAATAAACCATGTCAAAGTCATCAGACATCAAAATTCAAAAATAGAAACCAGACATTGATAATTACATATTAATCATAAACCATCATTAGTAAACAACAACAGAAGCTTTGTGTCATGTGACAATAAAGCGAATTTATTAGCAAAAAAGAGAAAATATCACACTTTAAAACAAAAGAAATCAAAATAAAGTAAAATATATAAGAAAGTGTAAAATAATCAAGAAAGTTTAAAGGTACTAAAGATGGTGTAAATTTAGAAAAATTTGAAAATAAAAAATTTGTAAAATCAAAAACATCAAAGAAAAACAAAAGGATAGAAAAACTGAGAGGCCATGGTAATGGTTAACATGAATGGCCATCTCCCCCACAACTGAGTTGGAGGGAGTAGATTCAAAAAATAGAACGTGGTTGTCCATTTGTTAAGGCGGTATTTACACTGGCTTATCTTGGTTTGAGGAAAGGTTTGACTTGTTGGATGTTGACCAACTACTTTTTATTTGGGCTATCAGGTTTGTAGATTAACATAGCCCCAGAGGGAAAGGTTCAATTGATTATATAAGGTGCTTTACACAATGCTTGAAATTTCTTCTTTTGGGGTATCTGTGTGGTGTTACAGTAAAGAACCTTATCTCCTAGTTAAAGTTTTACTTTCTTGATTCTAAGGTCATGACGTTGCTTGCTAAATGTCTTATTCACCTCATTCAAGGATAGGGCCACTAAGCGATTTTCGTCTAGGATGTTCAGATTGATCAATCTTTCCTTTTTTGCCAAACTTAGGTCAAGGTTTATATCATAGGTCGTTGAGAGTGTACGAAGCTCAGATTGGATTGGGAGCATTGGAAGTTTCCTGTACACTAACTCATAGAGAGAATAGCCAATAGGAAGTCTCCAAGTTGAATGATAAGCCCAAAGAGCATTGTTAATTTTTGCACTCTAGTCCTTCCTATATTTGCTAATGGTCTGGGTTAGTATTTTTGTAATCTCTCGATTGGTTACCTCTACTTGAACATTGGCTTGGGGTGGTAAGGTGTTGTTCATTTATTTTCTACCCCCAAGCATTGCATTAATTTTCTAAATGTGGCACCTATGAAATGAGTTCCATTACTAGAAATTAGTGAACGTGGCACCCTAAACTTATTCACAATATTTTGTTGTATAAATTTGGCAGCAGCAGATGATGTACAATTAGTAATAGTTGCTGCTTCTACCCATTTTGTGCAATAGTTAATTGCTACTATAATATATGCTTTCCCATTAGACATGGATGTGATGGGACCAATGAAGCCAATGCCCCATATGTTAAAAGGTTCTAGTGGTTGAATCTATCGTTGAGGACCTTCCATGTAAGCAATCATCCCCCCATGACATTGACAACATTCACAACACTTGACAAATTGGTGGGCATCCCTAAAGATTGTGAGCCAACAGTATCTTACCATTAGGATTTTTATAGCCATGTGTCTCCTTGCATAGTGGCCTCCACAAGGTCCTTCATGAGCATCCTAGAGAATGCACAGTTGATCATCGTCAGGGACACACCAATGGATTAGGCCATCAGCACACACCTTGTAAAGGTGTTTGTTGATTTCCATGAAGTATTTGACCTGATGAAGAAATTATTAGTTTTTCCTAAAATCCAAGTCTTGTGACATCTCTTGAGTGAGAAAATATGTGAGGATGCCATTATACCATGTTGCTTTTACAGGTGTTTGTTCATTTATTACTCTAGTAAAGAGGAGTTCGTTTGGAAACTAATTAGAGAGCAGGCTCTCCCCATCTTTGTTATCCCATATTAAGTGAGAGAGATGGTCAATGACCACATTCTCAGTCCCTTTTCGATTTACCATAGTGAGATTGAATTCTTGTAAGATCACAAGCCACTGTATGACCCAAGGGCTCATCGTCGGCTTCTTCATGAGGAAGCGAATTGTACTATGATCCATATGCATGAATACTTTGTAACGAAGCAGATAGTGCCTAAACGTTTCTAGCGCATACACCACTACCATTTATTCTTTCTTCATGGTGGTGTAATTTAATAGTGTTCCCACAATTCTTCAACTTCCATAGTGAATATAGAGTGGACATTTCTTATCGTTCATTTGCATAAGCACTGCTCCCAAAGCATAGTTAAATGCATTTGTCATGATATGGAATGGTTTGGACCAATCTGGTGATCATAGGATTGGTGTTTCTGTAAATTTTTCTTTTAATTGTTGGAATGCATGTTCACATTCCTTGGTCTAGATGAAAGGTGCATTTTTCTTTGTAAGCTCTACCAACGGCTTTGCAATCTTAGAGAAATTCTCAATAACTCACTAGTAGCAACCAATGTGTCCAAGAAATGATTGGACATCTTTAACAGTCTCTATTTGGTGTGTTATTCCTTGGATGACCCTTATCTTTTCTGGGTCTACCTCAATCCCTCTTTGTGAAATTTTGTGCCCTAGCACAATGCCTTCTTGGACCATGAGATGGCTCTTTTGCTAGTTAAGCTATAGGTTTGTCTCTACACATCTCTACAATACTTGCTCAAGTTGGTCTCAGGCTTGCCCAAAGGTAGCTCCATAGGTGGAGAAGTCATCCATGAAGATTTCAACACCACTACTAATTTACTATTGAAAAATACTAAGGACCAAGAGTTGAAATTTTGTAGGGGTATTTCATAGGCCAAATGACATTTTGAAATATGCAAAAGTCCCTGAGGAACTTGTGAATGTTATCTTGGCTTGATCTTCGAGTGTAATTTGGATTTGGTTATAGCCACTATAATCATCCAAAAAGTTATAATAACAATGCCCAAATATGGTGTCTAATACTTGATCCACAAATGGCAAATGAAAGTGATCCTTAAACATTGCCATAGTTAACAACCTAAAGTCGATGCAAACCTACCATTTACCACCCTTCCTCGATGGGCTAACCCACTTACTATCTATGATTGGATAGATGAACCCCACCTTGAGGAGTTGCTCTATCTCCTCCTTGATGATTTGCTTCAATGTGGGGTTTAGTTGCCTTTACGACTGCCTTCTAGACTTCATGGTTAGGTTGGTGTAGATGCAATGTTAGCATATCCTTTGATTGATTCTTGTTAGTTCTAGATATAACCAAGTAAAGGTTGTTGACTATTTAATTATCACTTTCAACAAGTTTTCTTTTTTGTTTAGGAGCATGTTTGGCATTAATGATTATCAGTTTACCATTCTTTAAAAATGCATACTCCATACCGGTTGGTAAAGTTTTTAGTTCTAAGGGCTCTTGCTTGAAGTGATCAGGGATTTCCAACTCTCCTCAATAGGTATTATCGTATTTATCATAGAGTTGGAAATGAATTTGTTCAATTTTGTCCATGCCTTCAACATATGCACATGTTAGGCTTAGGCTCTCAGTTGCCTCCATGCATATTGTGTTGCTATCTAAATCAACTATCAGCCACTAGGTGCCCTTCTTCTTTGTGGTTACTGCATATAAACACCTTGGAATGTTAATTTCATGTGCACACTGATTGCATGCCTTAATATATGTACGCTTGATTAACCAAATCTTTTGGATGCAACTGCACTCGTTATCACTGTACATGATGCATGGAATATGTTTCTTCTCAATTNTACATGATGCATGGAATATGTTTCTTCTCAATTTTTCCTAGCTCATTTTTCTTGGATATTTCAAGAGATAGGTTCCTTATACCCATTCTTGCATCAACTGTGCTTAACCAAGCTCTTCCCATAATGATGGGGAAGTCATTTTTGTAGTTGTCCACCTTGATTACCAAAAAATTAGTAGGATAGGATCAACCACAAACTATGGTCACAATGTCCTCTACTAATCCCAACAGGATAGTAATCAACTGATTTGCTAATTCTAAATGGATGTTGATCTTCTTAAGAGGTGGTAGGTTCCATGCCTTATACATATCATGGGAGATAAGGTTAACTCTAGAACCAAAATCAAGAAGAGCTTTGCATGGCTCTTGTCAAGCAATCTATAGATAGATGAGTGAACTTCTTGGATCAGATCTTTTTGTAGGAAGATTTTCATCTGTGGTCCAGTCAAAAATAGCATGAGTTAACATTATAGTGTGGATCCTAGGTGACACTTGGCTTGAAGGGCACTCGAAGGTATCTAATGCAAAGAATGAGGATGATGGATATGCAAGACAATAAGCTAAAGTAGGTTGTGAAGGCTGGAGAGGATTGCTAGGCTAGAAGAGAGGTTGTTTCATAGATTGATTATCTAGACCACTTGGTTGAAAAATTGGTTGTGAGTGTACAACCCTTGTAGCATTTCGTTGTTGCAGTTGTGGAGGAATCTCACCTTGCATAGATGGAGTAGGAGGTAATTGGGTTGAAGGTGGAGGTGTACATGTAAACGTGGAGGATGATATGGATATGGATATGGGGTTTTCCCTTAAGTAGATGGTGAATGTGTTTGATGGTACTATGAAGGGTAATATTGATGTTGGAATGATGCATGACTTGCAAAACTTCTAGGGGAGATGGACTACTGAACATAGTACTCGTATGTATCTAGTTTCCTATAAGGGTACTACTACCTTGGTGGTGGCATTCCTCATTTAATTTCATCATTAGAGTTAGATTCCATGACTTCCTCTACTACAAAAGCTTTACCCTTACCTCTTTGGTAGGCATGTTTAGCTTTTTTTTTTTGCCTCCTGTGTTACGGTCACTATTTTGCTCTTTGGATTCTTCAACAATCTTTAAATCGGTTTGAAATTTTTCATCCAAAGAGTCCCATAACTTATCAACCTTGGCAAAAATATTAGAGACAAATTTCTGGATGGGTAAGGTCTTTCTATTCACCACTTCATTGAGTGGTGACTCTTCCCCTTCACAAAATTAAACCTCTCATTTTCTAATGGAAGGATCCTTGTTATACTCTTCAGCACTTTCCCTCTTTCATAGCTCACCTTCTTCTTTTGCTACTTGCTCAATTAACCTTTGGATTTAATGAGCTCTCAATTCAAACAATCTTCCTTGGGCATATATCCTAATGGTTCTTCATATTTCAGCTCTGAGCCCATTTATGATGTGGCGAAGTTGTTTCCTCTAAGAGTAACAATGTCTAGGACATCAGTGTAGAAGTGAATAGTATCAGTCCATCGTGGCATCCAAGGGTTCATGTGTGCCTTTTTTCTAGCCTTGGATTTGCCTTCTCAGATTGGACACTCTAGAGTACATCTGATATTTGTCATTGAATAGTCCTATCATGGTACTCCATCTATGGATAGATTCCAATGCAAAGGACTAGTACCAACTTTTAGCTTCCTTAATAAGTGTCCTTGGGAAAAGTGTGAGTTTCTACCACTCATTCTCTATGTTTTGTAAGGCACAAGCATCTTGAAAAGCTTGTAGATGTGTCTACGAATCAGAATTGTATCCCCCCTCAAATCTTGGGATATTATTCATAT
>MNCI01013796.1:21441-55798 GCA_015680685.1 Gnetum montanum | reverse complement strand
TACCTAGGCCTATGCTTGGTAGTCCCAGTGGCAGTCGTGCATGAAGTCCAAGATGTGTATGGTTGCTCAAGGAATTGGTTGCTCGTCGCACTTAGGCTAGATTAGATTTTCTTACCCTTTTTCTCTTAGCTTATGTTTAGTTAAATATTATTTTCCACTGCCTTCAGGAGTAGCATTAGATTAGGACACATCATACACCTCATCTAGACTAAACCATACGTGACATATGCAAAACTAGTCTAGATGGGAAGACAGCGAACTGCGACCTAAGGCTAACTATCTAGGTGCCACAACTAGTCCATCTGCGGAGTTCAACCGGATCGTGCGTGCGACGCTCGTTTCGTATGGTTGAGTGTAGGGGTGCCTCGCCACTCATCAATCTTGTTACATCCAATGCTAGTCAACCACTTAGTTGAGTTTAGGTTTAGGATCTAGGGTTCTCTTTATCTTTAACTTTCATTATACAAATGCAATGTTTATCCAATAGATCCTCTGGGTCCTTGGACATAATAAAACTTATGTTTCAAATTCATTATTTCTATAGATAAACTATTTCATCTCATAATTATAATTACTAGACTCATTGAAAAGGAGTTTTCATCCATTGATTTGAACAGAGTTTTATAAAGGAAGTGGTTTGTGCTTGGGTGTTTGGTCCATCATGAAAATTAAAAAGCATGTAATTAACATAAATGTTAATAGTCATAGTAGGGGGAGGTGTTGGAACCCAAAATATTTTTCCAATAATATTCAACTCTAAAAGCATATAATCAAATTAGAACTTTGTAACTCGGTATTACCTATCCAGCCTATAATTTAAAGTTTACTAAATAAAAGTCTTAGTATTAGAGTAACACCTGATAGGAAATTAATGGTAATTAGTAACATTATTAGCGTCCAAAGAAACCATCAATTAGTTTCGTAATAGGTACTCGTCTATGTTTCAAATAGATATTGAAAGCTAAAAAGAGAGCATTGCTTTAGTATTCAAAGATTCCAGCATACGTTGAATAGGCCTGATCCATGACAACAGATTCACATGGCATCATTTCAAAATTAAAGCCATAGGAGGATCCTTCCGATACTGTACCAATCCAGATTTCCCACGCCTTACACTCCAATAATTTCTTCCTACCATAGGAGGATCCTTTCAATCCAGATTTCCCACCCCTTACACTCAATAATTTCTTCCGACAGTTTATGAGCATTTCTGCACTTGCCCATTAGCGAAGGCAAGTCTCGTTTGTTTGCCGTTGCACTTTTTGGCCGACAAGGCGCCTATTTCTGCAGAACAATGTTAGAATTCTATGCAACGTGGCTTCCTCGAGCTATGACTTTTGAATAATTTATTTGTATTAGCAACGCTGTCATGGCCCGCTTGAGGCCTTCTTTCCGTTAATTTTGACGGACCTTTGTCTTATCTTTATTAGGCTTCCTCCTTTGGAACATGATAATAATTTGTCTGTATTAACATTTCTATCACTTTAATTAATTGGCGGGCCTACGGTCTTCGTCCTGTCAATTTTGACTGACCTTTGGCCATATAATTATTAAGCTGCCTCCTTCAACACGGAACACAATAATAATTTATTTGTATTAACACTGCTGTCACTTCAATTACTTGGCCGGCTTTAGGCCTTCTCCTGTCAATTTTCACTGACCTTCGTTCAATCTTTATTAGGGTCCCTCTCTTCCTTTGACACTGCCCTCTGGCACGAATTATTGCCGCTCCGTATCAACCATTTGGGCTAGGGCTGGAAACATGTGATTGATGTCACCAATTGCCACGCTTATGGTTCTGTTTTCTCATTTTAGGTTTAACGTATTATGAGTTGTCAATATCATGGACCGGTAATTTTAATGCTTGCTTAATTAATTAATTTTTGTGTGTGAACTTTTATTTCGATTTGTAGGAAAGCTTCTGAATTTTTAAATTCCTTGGTTTTTGCTGGCAAACTTCAGCAAGTTTATTAAATTGCATCAAGAATATTTTGCCATAAATACTGGTCTTTATTTTCTTTATAAATTACAAAGGTTTCTTAAATACAGAAGAAGATGCACACGTTAACGAAACATTGCTCACTTGTAATTTGCAAGGGACCATGCCGTCATATTAAATCGTTTGCCTATCTTTAAGCGTAAAATGGATAAAAGCATCACAACTTCCCAAGACAGCGTTTGGAAGGCGCCTGGAAAATTAACAATAAAACAATTTTTCTTTTGGCAACCACTGCTGGCCGTCAACTTTCAACCTTCACTGTCAATTTAAAATTGTATCCATATGGAGCCTCGTGGTTGTATGTAAAACCCTCTCCTCTGTGTTAGCATTGGCGGTTTTATATTAACCGTATATCGACAGTGGCAACACATGAAATCCTAATTAGATATTATAGTTTAATCAACAAACGTTGTTTTAGTTGATATCGATTTATAGTAAAAAGTAAATGATGGATTAGCCTTTCTACACAGCTGCGTATATGGGTGTTATATGGGTCAAGAGCTTTTGAGAATAAAGTAAATGTAGAGAAGAAGGTACATGCAGGTTCTATGGGTAGGAGCTCTTGGGAATAGAGAATATGTTTTTTTTTAAATTATCCTTTTGATAAAGTTTAATATTGTTATAGAAGGTTTGTATGATTTATTTTTGTTGCATCTAGTGGTCCTTAGCTACTTTATTGAATTTATATTTTTTTTATGAAATGAATGTATTGTTTATCTAATAGATTTTTTTATTTGTAAACTTAATAAAACCTTTAATTTCAATTTCAAATAATATTTTTTCACAATGTGAATGTATTACAAAAATCCATCTTGCGCTTTTATATGCATTAGACACTAATAATTCCAAATTTTCAAAATGCTAGAATAGCACTCTTGTTACTCTCCGTGATTGCACTAAATTAAGCAAATTTTCAACTTCACATCATGTTAGAATTGAGAGTGGAAGATGGATTTTCTCTTGAAAAAAAAATACATGTAGGTTGTTGATGAGTCAGTTGATTGTAACCCTTGGACCTGGGAAGTATTTTATGTACCATGAGTTTATAGTCTAGCATGCTCGATAGAGGTTCTTGGTCCTCCAAGATGCACCTTTGTCCCTTAGGTTACACTCTGATGTTATATGCACAATTCCAAGCTCTCTAGCACAATTCTTACTTCATTTAGATGTCCTCGGATCCTTTTAACATGCTTACTTAGGTTTCGGCTTATACCTAGGATCAAAGTACAAAGTCTAGTTTTGGGCAATAAGGGGGGTGGAAATGTGGGGATGCACTATCTACCTTGTATTAGCACACGAACACTGACGCACCTCCTTGATAGGCTTGGTTTGCTTGACTTTGTCTTGTGTGCATCTTCTAGGATCAATTTGGATTACATTGACAAGTCTTCATTGATGTTTAAGTGTTGATGAGTTGCATTTTCTTAGGTTTCATCAACGTGGCCCCATTGACATAGCTGCATTGACGTGAGATTTAATGCATTGACATGGCCTCGTCCATGCAATGTCTATTTTCACCTATAAATATGTGCTCACCTGTTGTGTTTATGGCATCTTTCATCATAGTTGTAGCGGACCTCTTACAGTTCTCTTACTCAAAGGTCAGAATATTTTTCTAAGTGCCTACAATTTGTCTTAAAGAGTGTATGGATCTTTATTCGAGCACTGTTGTACCTAAGCACGATAGTGTGTGTGGTAATAAAGATGAGCTTTTTGATAAACCTTGCAACACTTGAAATAGATTAATTGTTTATTTATGCATTTAATGTTTTATGCAATTTCCTTTAATGCTATAAGTAATTAAGCTAAATTAAGCTAAATTAAATAGTGATTAATTAAACACATAAGTACAACCACTTCAAGTGTACACTTGATGCTTGATAATCCCAATAACGCTTAACGTTTGGTAACCCAGTAACGTTAAACATGTTTAGGATGTGTACATCAAGTGGAAATGGATCCCTATGTTAAGATTAACTAGGTGTAGCTAGTTAGATTCAATTAGCAATTTAATTATTTTATTTTATACATTACTCTTTACCATTAGGCGACTTAAAGTATAAAACATAAAAATGATAAAAATCATATGCCTCAGTTGCACTTAACTATACCTTTGCATTTCACAAGTGTAATTGGGAAGACAGCAATTGGAACAATTAGTTTCACTTTCTAGAGACTAGTGTACTTAGAACGCTATAAGTCTATAGAATTTGATCGAATCGCACATGAATGCTTAGTGATTCGTATGGTTGGGCGTAGGGTCTACTCGTCGCTCATCATTGGCATTGTTACCAAGGATTTGTAGTTTGTTACAATCATTCAAAAAAATAATTAATGAATATTATTTAAGATCTTTGGAACTAACCTTAAGGTCACAATCATTTGAAAAAATAATAATTATAATTATAATTTAAGCACATTGAATTTTTCTCTAACCCAAGATTTCTTCTTCTCACAAGCATGATGACCAAAACTACTAGTGCCCCAAAAATTCAAAGTGATGTATACTCATCCAAATGAGTTTGTACCTAATTTCACCTTCATCATGCATCAAGATGAGTAGCTGTGGTCGAGAGATATGGAGGGCAACATTGTGTTGCCTCCTAACCGATTTATTCCTAGGATGCTACTCCAAACTCTTAAGAGGTTGGACATCTAAGATCTCCATGATGAATACATTGTGCAAGATCATAACTATCGAGACTACTATCTCATAGAAACACAACGCAAATGAGATCAGCACCACGGAAAGCACCATGAAGCTACAAAGGGGAAATGATTCACTAACCCCTTGTTCTTGCTTAACTAAAATGACAATGAGGATCCTCCCTCTGGGGGTTCTCAACATGAAGATTCTGCACCCCTTAGCTCTAGTAAAGGGGTTTTGAACATAAATCTATAGTCCACTATCAAAAGCAGCAGTTTAGGAAAAAGTGGGAGTTAAGGTAGGGGCCCGAGTAAGCATCATGATGATGATAAAATTGATGATCGTGGCTGTGACAAGTAGAGAGGAGGTGGTAGATACCATAGTAATGGTAGTCCTTCTCCATATTCATCCTCTTCATCTACATCTTCTTCTTCCTCCTTTGAATTTGATCGAAACCACAGGGGATGAAATTGTGATGGAGGTGAATGATAGGACAATGATTGTAGGCCCCACCATGAATGAAGGGGTAGTAAAGGACATCATAGGTGATGAGCGGCTAGGTATCCCTACGCCCAACCATACGAATCATGAGCGTTCACGCGTGACTCAGTCGAAATCCGTAGACTGTAAACACTTAACATACACAAGACTTCCAACCAGTGAAACCTTGGGTTAGAACGGTCATTGTCATCCTAATCTCACTTGTGAAGCTTTGTTTACGTTGGTTAAGTAATACTAAGGCTAATAATTTTTATATCTTTTTAATTATCTTTTCAACAACTAATTATCTTGGAAAATAAGGATAGAATATTACTTAATCTAAAATTATCTTAATCTAAATCTTAACTATTTCTAGCATAAGTATCTGGTCCCATCTTCCAAGTACGTTCTGAGCATCTCCTAACACTTCTAGCTTACCAAACATTAAGTGTCACTGGGCTTACCAAGCGTTTGGATTACGTTTAAGATGGTCGTACTTATGGCCTTAACGAACTACGAATAAACAATAGCGATTGAAATTATAATAACAAAAACATAAGTAATTAACAAGTAACTAATAAAGCATAAACATATTAAGTTATTAAATGCATGAAATAACTATGTCCAAATGCTACAAGGATTGCTTGAACAGTTCGTCTTTATTGCCATCATGCCAATGGGCTCATATACATCAATGCTCGAATAAAGATTCGATCACTTTTCTTACACCTGCTACGGGCACTTGGAAAATATTATATCTCTTGCGGGAACAAACTACAAGAGCTTCACAACTACTACTCAAAAAGATGCTAAATGAGATGGAAGCCCATCATATTTATAGGCCGGGAAGGATGGCTGCGTAAACAGGGCAACGTCGATGTAGGGTGGCTACGTCAATGGGCCCGCGTCAATGCAGCCCTATCGACACATTAACTTATGACACTTCATCAATAGGCATCATCAAAATTATGATGATGATTAGCCTTTGTTGGCAACTCAAAGCATGTTGAACATTGTAGAGGTAGTTAGAATTCCAAGAAGGCATGTAAAAAATAGTAGAATCAAGAGGTTGGATATGAACAATATCCTCAAATTTGAGGAAGGATATAACTTAGATCCATAAAGCCATCTTCAGTCCTTTCACAATGCATGTGCCTTGTAGAACATAGAAAACAACTAGTAAAAACTTAAGTTGTTTCCTAGGACACTCATAAAAGAAGTAGAAAGTTGGTACTACTTCCTGGAGTCGAAATCAATTTGTAGATGGAGTACAATGCTTGAGATGTTCAATGAAAAATATTAGATGCACTCTAGAGTGTCTAACTTGAGGAAGCAAATCCAAGGCTGGTGATAAGGAATACATAAACCCTTAGACGTAGCCATGGACAGTTATTATTCCCTTTTTCATAAATGTCTTGGCCATGGTTATTCTCAGGGGGAGAAGCTTCGCCATATCATAGATGGGCTTTGATTAGAAACAAGAAATCTTCTAGTCTATGCCCAAGGCAGACTATCAAAACTAAGAGTCCATTAGATTCAAAGGCTGATTGAGTAGGCTACAAAAGAAGACGGTGAGTTGAGAAAATGGAAAAGTGCTGAGGAGTATAACTAGGATCCTTCCATCAAAAAAAGTAAAGTCCAATTTTATGACAATGAGGGGGAGGTACCATTTGATGAAGTGTTGCAGCAAAAAACCTTGCCAATTTAAAAATTTGTGTCTGAAATTTCTGCTAAGGTTGATAAAATATGGGAATTTTTGAATAAAAAATTTCAAACGAATCTGAAAATTTTAGAAGAATGTAAAGAACAAGATAGTGATCATGGCCACAGGAGAAAAAAAGAAGCTAAATGTGCCTACTAAAGGGGTAAGGGTAAAGTTGTTATAGTAGAAGAGGTTGTGGAGTCAGAATCAAATGATGATGATGGGTGTGACATCTACCAATATGAACATCCTAAGGGATGTTATCCAGTTGTGTTACACTTATAGGAATCTAGGGTGTATGCTCTAAATCCTAGATTGATATGAAGGTAAGCACCCAAAAGGTTTCCTTATCCTCAAGGAAACCCAAAGTAGTTCCACCAACAATAACAAACTTATTATTCAAGCAGAGCTCCACCAAAACTATATGAGTAGTGCCATCAATGGTAGCACCCACAATTGTAGGGGATTCCACCACCAAGGAAGTAGTACCCTTATAGGTAGCTATATCCATATGGGTGCTATGTTCAACAATCCATGACTCTACCAATCATGCTTCTTTTTAGCATCACTACTACCCTCCAGAGTACTACAAAACTCATTCTCCATCTCCTAGAGGGGAATCCCTATATCCTTATCATCCTCCTCATTCTTCAGCACCTATTCCTCCATCCTTAACCCAATTACTGGCTACTCCATCCATGAAAGATGAAATTCTTATGCAGCTATTGCAACATAACACTATTAGGGCTATTAATTTATAGCTGGCTTCTTAGCCAAGTGGTGTGGAACCTAGATCCCATAAAAGACCATTCTTTTAAACCAATAGCGCTACAAAGCCCTCACCAACTTATGCGGTTGGTTGCCCTATGTCTTCTTCATCATCTGCATCCATTCCTTTTGAGATCCCTTCAAATCAAACACCTCCCAAGATCCACATAGTCATGTTAATCCATGTTGTATCTGATTGGATTAAGGCTAGCAACCTTCCTAGGAAAAGAGCTGATCTTGGAAGTCCTCTCATCTACTTTCAAATTACAAAAAATGAGGCATGTAAGGCTCTTCTCAATTCAAGTTCTGGTGTTAATTTAATTTTCCATGAAATGCACAATGCTTAGAACCTACCTCATCTCAAAAAGAGTAATATTTGTTTAGAATTGGTAGATTAGTCCATCATTGTTCCCTTGGGATTAGTTAAGGACATTATGACCACTGTCTATGGGTGGTCATACCTTGCTAATCTTTTGGTGATCAAAGTTGAAAATTGGAAGGGGACTTCCCAATCATCATGGGAAGGGCTTGGTTGAGCACTATTGATGCATGAATGGGCATCATATATCTTTCCCTAAAGATTTCCAAGGAAAATGCATTTGGAAAGATCGAGAAGAAGAGGGTTCCATGCATTGCATACAACAATACCAGGTGCAATTGTATGTAGAAGCTTTGATCTATTTAAAGCATATCAATCAATGCATGCAGATAGTGTGTAGATCAATCTAAAATCCAAAAGTGCCTATATGTAGCAGCCACAAAATAGGAGGGCATCCAGCTACTAACAATTGATTCTAAAAGTAGCACACTTTTCATGGAACCTACTCAAAGCCTCACTTGTGCCTATGTTGAAGGTAAGGATGAACTGGAGAAAGTTCATCACCAACTCTCCAATGATGAACTTGATGTTACTAATTGAGAACAGTTGAAAATCCCTAACAGTTTCAAATAGAAGCCCTTCAAGTTAAAACTTCTATCTACCAACATCGAATATGCATTTTTAAAAAATGGTGTAAGTCAACAAAATCAATGCCACCCTTGCTTCTAAGTAGAAAAGAATGTTGTTGAAGGTAGTTAACAAATGGCCAATAACCTTTTCTTGGTTGTATCCGAAAATCACAAGAATTGATCCTAGAATATGCCAACATCACATCTATATCAATCTAGCTATGAAGCCAAAGAGGTAGCTACAACGACAACTAAACCCAAAATTAAGGTAGATCGTCAAAGAGGAAATTGAACAACTCCTCAAGGAAAGATTCTTCTATCTAATTGTGGATAGCGAGTGGGTTAGCCCACTTGTAATTATGCCAAAGAAAGATGAAAAGTGGCATGTCTATATTGATTTCAGGCTATTAAACATGGTAACATTCAAAGATCATTTTCTATTATCATTTGTGAACTAGGTGTTGGACACTATTTCTGGGCATTGCTATTATAGCTTTCTGGATGGTTTTAGTGACTATAACCAAATTTAGATCACATTTGAAGATCAGGCCAAAACAATATTCACAAGTCCTTAGGGAACTTTTGCATATTGTAAGATGCCCTTTGGTCTATGTAATGCCCTTACAACTTTCCAATGCTTGGTCTTAAGCATTTTTAGTAGTAAATTAGTAGCGGGGTAAAAGTATTCATGGATGACTTCTTCACCTATGGCACTACATTTGAGCAAGCACTGGACCACCTTGAGTAAGTGCTTAAAAGATGCATTAAGACTAATCTTTGGATTAAGTGGAAAAAGAGCCATCTCATGGTCTAGGAGGGAATTGTGTTGGGGCAAAAGATTTCTCAAACAAAGATTAAGGTGGACCCTAAAAAGATTCGAGTCATCCAAGGAATAACTTGCCAACCAGCAACCATTAAAGATGTTTGGTCATTCCATGGACACACTAGTTACTACCAATGATTCATAGATAATTTCTCTCAAATTGTGAAACTGTTGATTGAGCTCATAAAGAAAGATGCTCCATTCATATGGACCAAGGAATGGGAAAAGACATTCCAGCAAATTAAGGAGAATCTTATAGAGACTCCAGTTCTACAAGGACTTGATTGGTCTTGACCATTTCACATTATGATAGATGCATCAAACTATGCATTGGGAGCTATGCTTATGCAATTAGACAATCATAAACATATATATTACATCCATTGCATAAGTCGAAGCATTGAGGGTAGATAACTCAGTTACACTACAATGGAGAAAGAGTTGATGACTATGGTGTATGCTTTGGAGAAGTTTAGGTAGTATGTGCTTGGATACAAGGTGTTTGTACACACTAATTACAATCTCATATGCTTCCTAATGAATAAACCAATGATGAGTCCTTGCATTATATAGTGGCTAGCGATCTTGTAGGAGTTCAATATTACAATGGTAGATTGAAAGGGAACTAAGAATGTGGTCGTTGATCACTTGTCTCCATTATGATTGGACAACAAAGAGGACAAGAGTTCACTCTCTGATCCATTTCCTGATGAACTCCTCTTTGCTAGTGGAATAAATGAACAAGTGCCTACTGAACCCAAATGATACGATGCCATCATCCCTTATCTTTTTACTTAGGAGATGTCATAAGACCTACACTTTCGAAAGAAACAATAGTTTCTTCATCAGGCTAAACACTTCATGGAAATTAATGGACATCTTTACAAGGTATGTGTTGATGGCTTGGTTCATTGGTGTGTTCTTGATCCTACTCAACTATGCATTCTCCAAGATGCTCATGAGGTTTCTTGTAGGGGCCACTATGTAGGGAGACACATGACTATTAAAATCATGGTGGTAGTATACTATTGGCCAACACTCTTTAGGGACACACACCAATTTGTCCACTATTGTAAACACTATAACTGAGATGGTGGGATGACCAGTCGAATAGAGGGACCTCAGTAGTGGATCTAACCACTAGAACTCTTTGACATTTGGTGCATAGACTTCATGGATCCCAACACACTCATGTCAAATGGAAAGGCATACATAATAGTTGCTGTTGACTATTGTACAAAATGAGCAAAAGTAGTAGCCATCATCGACTGTGCATCTTTCACTATTGCTTGGTTTGTATAAAAAAATGTTGTAATAAGGTTTGGAGTGCCATGTGCACTAATTTCTGATAATGGTACTCATTTTATAGGTGCTACTTTTCGCAAGCTCATGCAATGCTTGGGGTTTGAACATAAACTAACAACACCCTGCCATCCCCAAGCCAACAATCAAGAAAATGTTACTAATAGGGAGGTCATTAAGATTTTAAGTTGAATAATTAGTAGATATAGGAAAGACTAGAGCACAAAACTGAATGATGCCTTTTGGGCGTACCACTCCATAGGAAAGCTCCTTATAGGCTATTCTTCCTAGGAGCTGGTGTACAGAAAATTACCAACTCTTCTAATTCAATCTGAGCTTTGTACACTTTCAATAGCCTATGACCTAGACCTTGACTTGAGCCTAGCACAAAAAGAAAGATTGATCAACCTTAACATGCTAGATGAAAATTAGTTGGTAGCCCTGTCTTTGAATGAAGTATAGAAAGCATTCAGTAAATAACGTCATGGCCTTAGAATACGTCATGGAGACAATGTCCTCTACTAGAACCCCACACATGTACCTTAGTGAACTAAGTTTCAAACATTGTGGGAAGGACCTTACATCATTTATGAAACCTTTCCTTCAAGGATCATGTTTATTTACAAACTTAGGAGCCCAAAAAATAAATAACTGGTCAACATGCAACAACTAAATCCTTTTCATGAGTCCAATCAAGCTAGTGAAATGAACACCTCATCAGATGGACAACTAGGCTCAATCTTTTGGATCTCCTTCTTTCAACTCAATCATAGAAGAGATGGTCATCTGTGCTAATCATTAAACTAGCTCTTCAACTTTTTTACTTTTTTGTTTTACACCTTTTTATTTTACACTATTATTTTTCCAAATTTTTATTTTACAATATCATTAAAATGCTCCATTTTTATTGAATATTTTATAATTTCTTTTATATTTTCCTTTATTTTGGTGTGAATTTTCCAATCAAATTTCTTTGTTGCCAATAAGACGCAATGATGCTATGGTTGTTTATTAATGGTGGTTTGTACCTAATAATTTTTATTGCTAATGTATGATTTTTATTGTTGAATTTTAATGACTAATGACTAAGACAAGTTTCTTTTTCATGGAACAAGTAGTGAGTCCACATCCTAGACCCATCCACCAACCCTATGATCTTCCTGGTTTTCAAAGTATGAGGTCCCTTTTTCATTAATAAAACTCTAATGAATTTGTGACCTTTGTAGTTTTCAAACTTGGGAAAGATTCAAAGGTTTGAAAAGGGTGTGAATTCAAGGGGATTCAATCCTCTTTGTGCCTCCCTACTTGCTTGAGTACATGTATGTCTTCATAGATTTCTTACCGTTCAGTGTCAACCAATAACAAAAAGTTGAATAAGTGTATGCATGGTGTGTGGTTTCCATTCAAATATTCATAGAAACATAAAATTTGAAAAAAAAAACACATGATGGGAATTCAAAGCACACCACTTAGACAAAATAATGGGCTACAAGCACTGGTTAAGGGACTATAAAGACATGTTACCCATGCTTGAAGGTCCTCTCTAACTAAGGCCCTTTCTCACTTCTTACTTCTCTTTTCTTATCAAATAAGGAATAGTGGTTATCTGTGGGAGCATTCTTGTGTCTCAAGGGGTGGACCGGCCCTAGAGTGATGATGGAAAGTCACTAAAAGTGGTTTGTTTTGATCTGGACTAAGGATGAACTTTATTAGTTCATTTAACCATAAAATTCATAAGGGACTTCATGTGACCACAATTGGAAAATCCATTCCACTTTCTATCTCATCCATCAATGCTTTCCATAACTCACCTCACTACTAGTTTCCATGTTTCTGTTCAATGTCTTAGTTTAACATATTGAAATTCTTGGATAGATTTTTCTAGATTCAGTCCTTAACTTTTCATAACCATTAATCAATTGTGGGATCCATGAACTTCTTAGTTGAGGTTATGCAAGGGAAAAAGAGGGCATGAGCCTGCTATGGGGAGGACCCACTTGCATGTCTCTTGGTTGGAGTAGTTAAGTCCCTTATCCTTAGACATTTTTGTAATCAAATCTTTTGCATTCCCCATTGGTTGCATCCAACTATATGCTTCTTAAGGCATTTCTCCAATCATTCTTCATCTTTTGCTAAATCTCAAGCCCTCTTCATGTATCTCATTGCGTTATTGGCTTTTTTTGGTTTTCATTTGATTCTAATTTCACTTGAAAAATCCTTGTATTTTTCAAATTTTAACTTGGTCAATGATGGTTAATAGCTATGTTGACTAGGCTAAGTTGATGTAGTTAACAATGTTGACTAGGCCCCATTGATGAGGCCCAGTTGATGCATGGGAAAACTTCTATGTATAGTGCCAATCACCAAGGAATTTTTTGCCATTTACTTCAAATGTAAGGGAAGCCTTTGAAATTTTTTAGAGCTCAAAACCTTCCAAATCCCATAACTTTCAAATGGTTTGGCTGATTCACTCCATTCTTCAGTCTTGTAGCTTTAAAAGGTACGCTTTACATGGTGGGAGCCACAAACTTTAGGTTTTTGATAGAAAATTTTTCATAATTTTTCTAACTCTCCCATGGGTTTAATGAATAAAGATAATATTAAATCATCAACCAATGAAAGTTAAACCCTTTCAACACTATTAAAATAATCAAACTAACCATGATTATAACTCAACTTAGTGTAACTAGCCCAAGAGATAAAGTATTCCAAATGTTTCAAAGTTACACAATAAGTGCTAATCCTTGGTCATGTTGTGATTATAAATGACACCTAGATCGAAATGTTCGTAGGAAGGAGAACCATCCTAACCAATGGATAAGCAACCTAGAGCTAAAGAGATCAATGAGAAGTGTGCAGTGGAAATTATTTGATAGATTTCCAAGGCAGTAGCCATAACTAAACAATCCCATCGAGATGAGGCACTAAGATCGATGCCAAGACTTGAGGTCACATTAACTCAAGCCTGCCTTGATTAGATCAAGTCTCATGACATCCAACATTCAATTCTCCAAGAATTAAACTTTAGATCATTCTTAGAACATGCTTTAGCAAAAAGTTGAGACATAGTTGCAGAACTCTCCCATGTGGCCAATCATCACTTCTAGTGGGGAATGGTACATGGGAGAGACATATCTCTTCTAGAACGGTAGGTTGAGCAGGAGCCATAGTGAAGATTAAGGACATTCAGGTGTTCTACTCGATGGAGGCTATTGTGCAAGCCCTTGGGTTGCCTAATATTGGAACAAATTTGGTAGAAATATCCACACAAGTAGACCTAGAGGTAAAGAAGGAGTGGACCCAGTGATGTTATGGAGTGAACCATAAGAAGTATTGCACACTCACCTCGGTGAAGCATGTATATTTCAAAATAGTGGCCTATCACCTCAATCTAATGATGAGGCCCAATAAGGTAACTACCTTTTCTACCCATGTGTATGTTGCTCTAAATGGAAAATTTCCTATGAACCTTCCATAGCTGATCTATCTAGAGATAACGAAGTGATTTAAGGAAAATGAACATGGAAGGAAGGCCCTCCACTTTGCCTACCTCATTAAAAAACTATGCAAAAGGGTAGGAATAGTTCGCTACATTAATGATACAATCAGACATGCTCCTTTTACCTCTTAGGAACAAATGATGAAAGATAAGGCCCCTACCATAACCAAGGAAGAGAAGCAGCAACCACCACCTCCAATGTCCACTCACAAAACAACATTGGAGTCCCATACTACCCTTGAACGAATGTATGAGATTCAAGAGTAACTCTTGTGTGAGTAGGTGCAACGGGTAGGAATGAGTGGTGACAATTCATCTATGTATTATTGAGCGATGAGTCACCTCAATGAAGTGGTTCAAACCATCATCGAGATGGACGGAGGTGGGCCAATTTGCTAGGCCTAAAGAATGCAGCTACCCATGAGATCAAATTCTAGCACCTAAGAGGTAATAGTCTCTCTCTCACAATAGAAACAATTCCAAAAAAAATCTTTGGAAATGCTGCTACTTTCTTAGTACATCTGGAGGAGGGTGAGGGGGAAACTATCTTGGTGATGTAGAGGTGGTTTCCAATAGAATTGGTGAGGCATTGAATGCACTTGTAACATCTATACCAGACATTTTTACACTCAAAGATGTATAGATGTCTGCAGCAACAGTTAGTGGAAAATTGGATGTAACCCAGCATGAGGAGTTGTTGGATCAACTGGTGGAAATTGGGCAACTAATTTTGTATGTCTTTGATCTTTCAGATATAATCACTACAATCCAATTAGAGTCGCTGGAAGCAAGGTGAAAATGCATTATCATGGAGGAGAAACTTGAAATAGCCCAAGCTCAAAACCAATGCTTGGCTATGAAGATTGCTGAACTAAGAGCCTACCTTACTGATCCTACATTTCTCAACCCTACATTGACACATGATGAAGCTTTCAAATAACCTCAAGACAAGTTCAAAAAGGTTGAGGACCCAAAGGAGACAACGATCTTTGATCAAGCCTTGGCTGATGCCATCATGCATAATATCCAAATGGCCTTGGACCAAACTCATTAGGAGAATGTGACTTTGACTATAGAAAATCATTGCCTGTAGAATGTTGATGTGTAGAAGTAGCAAATGTAAGATTTGATCCATGAATAATAGAAGTAGCTAGCTAGAGTGAATAATAAACTAAGAAGATTGGTAGCTAAAAATAGAAATCTCTTCATGGAGGAAGTCTAAGCTATTTGCTAGGACTTTGCAATAGAGGTAGCCACCTAGAAAAATGAGGCTCTCAAGTTCAAGAGCGTCAAAAATCACTATAGAGGCCAAGTTGGCCTACAAAAAGAAATCAATGAAAAACATATTTAGATGGTGAAGGAAAGGTTAATATGGCCTTCCAGCAGCTCAAGGAGGGAGGTGATGTTTGGTAGCCTATTTTTGATGGGCTTAATGACTAAAACAAGGTAGAGATCTACATGAAGGAGCTACCAATTGAGGAGATGACAAAGTACATGGAGCTTACCAATCTCCATTATACAAATATGGTGATGCTAATTTCTAGACAACTATGGTCTAAATTGGAGAAACAAGTGGCCAGTTCATACTTATTATATGAGTCTAAGTTCAAGCATCACAAAGACACCAAGCAGAAGCTTGAATGGCAAATGCAGAACTTAATGTTCTCAAGCAGCACTTCACTAATCAATAGTCTATAGTTGAGAAATTGGCTAGGAGAATGAGTGGCTACTAGGAGCTACAAAATGCAGTAAAGGTGTTTGATTTTGAATGCAAAAATTTTGCTGCCTAGTACTCTAATGTAAAGGAGATGTTCCCGGTAATGCCCTATCCTTGTGATGTTCCCACATTGACCCACATTCGTGATGTGGCATGGATCATGAATAATATTAGGAGTAAGAAGGAGAATATGAAGATGTTATTGGATGCCTTTTATTGTCCACGAGAAGTTGCAACTACTGTAGGATAATCACAACCACCTCAACCACCACATGGACTTGAAGCAAGAGAAGATCCTTCGGAGCCTTAGGAACCTCCACACTTGGGACCATTTGAATTTTTCCTTGTCTTTGCATCATTAGAGGAATTGTGTTTGTAATTTTTGGCTTGGTGTTCAATTTTTGTATATTGAACATCAAAATTTTGTAATGATTGTAAATTCGTACACTCAAGCACTTAGTGTTTATTTGTGTTTATGTTTGTGAATGTCAGTGGTTAGTTAGTAATTCCATACCTTCCCAAAATTTTGTAAGAAACTTATTCCTCCTATTATTCACTCAAGGATGACTTTTTGTTTAGTCATGGGGGTATGATGAGTCACATTTTCTTAGGTTTCATCAATGGAACCCAAGAAAATGTGACTCATCATGCATGGCCCCATCGATGCAACCCCATTGACACAGCTACGTTGATGTGGGATTTCATGCGTTGATGTGGGCTTGTCAATGCAATGTTTATTTTTTCCTATAAATACACATTCACCCATTGTGTTTATGACATCTTTGGTCATAGTTGTAGCATAGCTCTTGTAGTTTTCTTGCTTAAAAATTAGAATATTTTTCTAAGTTCTCACAATAGGAGTCAAATAGTATACAGACCTTTATTCAAGCACTATTGTACCTTAGCATGGCAGTGTGTGCAGCAATAAAGATAAGCTTTCTAATAATCCTTATAGCAGTTTGAAATAGATTAATTACTTATTTATTCATTTAATGTTTTATGTAATTTCCTTTAATGCTTTAAGTAATTAAGCTAAATTAAGCTAGATTGAATAGAAATTAATTAATCATATAAGTAAGACCACTTTGAGCATATGCTTGATGCTTGGTAATGCCAGTACTACTTAATGCTTGGTAACCTAGTAGCATTAAACATGTTCAGGATGTGTACAATAAGTGGGAACAAATGATTTTGTTAAGATTAGCTAGGTGTAGCTAATTAGATTCAATTAGAAATTTAATTATTTTATTTTATACATTATTCTTTACCCTTAGGCAACTTAAAGTATAAAACATAAAAATGATAAGAATCATATGCCTCAGTTTCACTTAACCATACTGTTGCATTTCACAAGTGTAATTGGGAAGACAATGATAGTAATGGTTAGTTTCACCTCCTAGAGACCTGTGTACTTAGAAGGCTATAAGTCCATAGAATTCAACTAGATCATGCAAGAAATCTCAGTGATTCATATGGTTGGGTGTAGGGTCTACTTGTTGCTCATCAAGTGCTGACAAACCTCTTTTGTTTCCATGTAAAAACTATCGATATCTGGGATGAGCTCTCATACTTCATAATTTCATTCCAACTTTTTATTTGGCTTTTGGTGTTTGATTTTATGTGAAGAACTCTTTTTCCTTTAAGTAAGTTAATTTCCTTCCCTGTCTTATGTGTTTTGAGTCATCACTTTCATAAGTGTGACTAGACTTTGTCACAAGTATAGCATGAAACCATTTGGTTGATGCAAAGTCCAATGTTTGTGCAATGAATAAAACTTATGGTTTTCCCTCATTCAACCAATGATGCTTTAAACACTAAAATAATAAAAGCATAAAATATTAAAAGTACAGAAAATATTTAATTTTCATTTTATTAACCTACAATAATTCATCCTTGCCCTAGAAAGTCATAATTTTATATCATAGTATTAGGCCATTGAGATTGTGACTAAGAGCCATTTTTATTCCATTTCGTATATGGTAATGCACCTATCCCAAAGAGGAATTGTGATCCATATGTGTTTATTGAAATAAAATAAAATGAAGCTTTATTACATCTAAACATCCATAGGATCTATTGGATAGATATTACATTTTCATGAAAAATAAAGTTAGACTCTACAAATTAACCAAACACCAATGGGAACATCAAAAACAAATCATATAGGCTTTTTGTTGTAACATTATAACACTATCTCAAATGGGTAGTTATAGTACAAGAAAAAATACATGTAACTCATCTCCAAGGGCTCATAATCTACATCATTTACAAATGAACTTTGCTTAGAGGAGTTAAATCTATTTTTCACTCTTAGTTCTAAGATGATGAGAACTAAAGCAAAGCCTGCTAATAGAATTCTAATACTTGATGGGGACAACAGTTGAGAGATAGTGAACTTCTACATCTAGTTTATTAGACCTAATATGTTTGTTATTATTTTGTTTCTTATAATTTTAAAATCCATAAAAATTACAAAACATAAAATTATAAATAATCTCTTTATCTCTCACCATGGCAACACAAGTTTTATTTGTATCATATGTATTATAATATCTTTTATATTTCTTGAACACAATGATATACATGAGTCTTTTTGATAGTCCACATAACATCATCTTTGAAGCTTACGATTGGATTACACTATGGTTTGTATCATATATCCCATTGATCCAAAAGCAATAGGACTCCTATTATTAACATCACTATCAAGGAAGGCATTGGTGAATTTCCTAGAAATACTTATACATTCTTGATTTTAACACTCATTCAAATTAAGTGTACATTTCTTAGTGTTATCTGTAGGTTGTAAACATAAATGAGATGGAAGATAGTGTTAAAAGCCCAAAAAAGACCTCTAGAGAGAAACCAGAAAGAAGAAGGGCTTTTTCACCTTTGAGGATTTGAAGGATGTTATCCTTCCACTAGTTGTGCTAGCTTATCATCAAGATAAGTAGGGAAAATGTAGAGATGCTCATGGATGGTTCTCTAGGGATCTAGTCATGGCTACAACAAATGATCTTAAAGATGCCCTAATCAACATGAGGCTAGAGGATGAATGTGCATCATACAAAGCCCATGAACCTATGAATGATAATATGAGCCTTTGTACATGCAAGATCTTTAGGATTAAATGATAGAAGAAGAGGCTAGCCATAACTTTTCATTTAATCATTTAGAAAGAGAGAAAATATATCAAATAGATAAGAAAGGAAAAGGACCATTCTACCATGAAGCCCCATGGTTTGGTGCTATTAACTAAGATGAAACTCAAATTTAAAATGATAACCTCCTTTTTAAGTTTGAGCACTTGCATGGATTTAGACCTCCTAGTGATGATGATGTTGTCCTTTTGTTTGATTGGGATGATTATCAAATGTTGTATACATTTTAAGGAAGCATGTTCATGACATTAGAATTAAACAAATAAACATGGCTAATGTACCATCATATAGAGGGTTTGCCAATGATGATCCCCAACTTCATATTTAAGCCTTTGATAATGCTTGCTATCTTCAAGGGCTTATGAATGATTAGTAGAAGTTGCGATTATTTCTCTATACCTTCATTAAACACATAGAAAATTGATCCAAATGCTTGCTCCCAAGATCAATCCAAAGAAGGGCAAACATGGTTAGAATCTTCCATGAAAAAGTTTAGACCTATGCTCAAATTTCAAACATTCAGAAGGAGATGGTTGGATGGAGACAACGAGCCCATGAACCTCTCAACATTGCCATGGAGAGATACATGAAAACTATACATAACTTTTTGAACCATGATTTTAAGATAGACAACAGTTAATGCATATTGTAAAAGGGCTAAGGTAGAAGACAAAATAGCATGTGGATATGTATGCAATGGGCTAGGTACACAAGAAATTTGTGGCTAAAATCAAAGTACTCTTAAATACAATAGCAAGTATGGAAGGTGAGTGGCAAAATCAATAGTCCATGAAGGAGTATAATCATCACCCATCACATAGGAAGGAGGCTTCCTCTGGACTCTAATTTCATGGAAAAACTCTTTTTCCATACTTAGTTTTTACAAATTGAAAATTTTTTATCTATGACTACATCGACTTAGCCCAATGCATCGACACATCCCTATTAATGCATTCCCATTAACACATGGTAAAAATAGTATAAATATGTCACTAGAGTTAGGAAAATTTTCACATTTGCCTCATAACACAAGAGGAGTTTTTGTAGTTTTCAAAACCTAGAGCCTTCCCAAAGCTGTATCTTCCAAGCCACTTGAGCAAATCACGTTTTTCTTTGACCCTCAAGCTATCGAAGTTGAGATTTATGTCATGGGGGCCATAATCCTTTGGTTTATGATATAAATGTTTTTGAAATTTTTCTAACTCCTTAAGGTCTAACTAATAAAATATTCTCAAATTTACCAATCTAGACTAAGTTAAACCTCATTAACAATCTCAGGTACCTAAATGAATAGAATAATAATAAAATAACCAATATACCATGATGACAACCAACCTAAGTGTAACTTGCTTAAACAAGAAAAGAAATCCAAAGTATTAAAAGCTACACATCAAACACTATTCCTTGGCTATGTTTGTGATCATAGATTGCACCAAAGAAAGGAACACAAGGAGAAGGACCATCCTAACCAAGGGATAAGTGATTAAGAGGTGGAAGGGGCCAACATCCACAATAGCCCCAAGAAGGAGAAGAGACTCATGTAACAAGACCTCTTCAAGAGGAGCTCAAAGTGGAATCTGACCATTAAATTTCCATAATTGAAATAGTGTAGTTTAGACAAGATGAGGTGCCAAGACCTAGGCCAAATCTAGAGGTCATGTTGACCAAGGCTTGCCTAGAGAAAATCTATTCCAAGAAAATCCATAGTTTGATTCTTCAAGAACTAAACTTTAGTTCCTTCTTGGACCTAGCCCTAGAGGATGTTAAAATCCAATTGTAGGGGTCTCCCATGTGGCCCATCCTCATTTCCAGTGGGGATTGGTACTTGGGGGAAACCTACCTTTTCTAGAACAACTAACAAGCAGATGCTACTCTCAAAGTCAAGGACATTATCATCTCCTATTTGGTTGAGGCTATTGTAGAGGCCCTCAGACTAATTGACACTAGGGCTACATTGGTAGAGATCCCGACTCAAGTAGATCATAAAGCAAAGAAGGAGTGGGTTCAATAGTGCTATGGGGTGGATCGTAACAAGTACAGTGCACTTATTGAGGTGGAGATAGTGTACTTCAAGATTGCAGCTTATCACCTAAATCCAATGATAAGGCCAAGAAAATTTACTACCTTTTCCACTCATGCATGCACCACTTTAAGCGGAAAATTTCCTATCAACCTTGCATAGCTCATCTTTCTAGAAATTGAGAAATGCTTCAAAGAGAATGAGTGAGGAAGGAAGACACTCCCATTCCCATGTCTTATCTATAAATTTTTTTGGAAGGGAAGGCATAGCTCGCTATGCCAATGATATCCTACTCATGCTCTTACTACATCCTGGTAGGAGATGCTGAAGGAAAAAGCGACTTCCAAGATGATTGAGGAGGAATGATGACAACGACCACTGGCTGGAGAGACAAATCCTGAGGTTCATGTAGTAATTGAGTTCATGAGGAAGCTGCATGAGTAGCTGATGTAGTAGCAATAAGGAGAAACTAGTGGTGGGAATCCACCCATTTACTAGCGAGCATTAAGCCACCTTAATGAAGTACCTCACACAATAAGTTGGCTAGAAGAGACGACGTTTTTATTTTCAACCCAATGAACACATGGGCCTCCTAGATCAAATCTAAGCACCCGAGAGGTGACAATGTACATCCCTAGATAACAAGAATTTGCAAAAATGTCTAGGAATGCTACCACTTTCTCAGTGCATCTAGAGAAGGAAAAGGAGGCCATTGTCCTAGTGATGCAGCATCTTGGGTAGGAAACAATGATGAAGGTAGTGGTCAAAAGAGTGGTGGAAGTACTAAATGCTCTTTCCATAGTCATGCTAGACATTGCTGCACTTAAGGATGTACAAACTTCTACAAGAGTGAGGAGTGAAAGGCTAAGTGCAACCCAACATGATGAGGTGTTAGACTGACTAGTGAAAACCATGAAACTACTTTTGGAGATCTTTGATCTCCCAAAAAACATCACTGCAACCTAGTCAAAGCTACTTGAAACCAAGGGCAAGCTCCTCATTTCAATTGCCCAAATCAAGGTAGCCACAACCAAGAATTGATGGTTGGCTACCAAGATTATGAAACTAAGGGCCCAACTAGCTAATCCCATCATTCTTAGCCAAGCAATCACATAGGATGAAGCTTTCCTCTAGCTTCAAAATCAATTAAAGGAGGCTAAGAAGACCAAAGAGGCAGTAGTTTTTGATTCATCCCTATTAGAATCTCTTGCAAACAACATTGATAAGAACTTGATGTTAATCAATAAATAGAACTTGACCTTGACCAAGGACATCCATCATCTATGCAATGTCAAGGAACAAAAAGACTAGATGATCAAGTTCATAAGACAATAGCAAGAGTAGCTCACTAAGGTGAACATGGACCTAAGGAGGTTGGTAGTAGAGAATGAAAATCTATCAATGGAGGAAATCCAAGCACTTCATCAGAAAATGACCATTGAGGTAGCCACCTAGAAAAATGAGGCTCTAAAGTTCAAACATATTTAAAACCACTACAAGAACCAAATAGGACTCCTCAAGAAGGTGAATGAGAGAGAAATCCAAATGACCAAGGCGAAGATGAATGAGGTTCTCCAAAAAATCCAATAGAAAGGTGATGTATGATGGTCCATCTTTGATAAGTTGAATCCATACAACAAAGTAGGGATCCTCTTGAAGGAGTTGAAAATTGAAGAAATGACAAAATACATAGAGTTAGCCAATGTCTATTGTGCAAACTTAGCAATGTCAATAGCAATCAGGCCAAGGTTAGAACTGAAGAAGCAGCTAACTAGCTAGTATGCTCTTTACCAAACCGAGTTCAAGCATCATGATGTGTGGCAAGGTACCCCTACACGCACCATACGAATACAAGAATTTCATGCACAATCTGGTCAAATTCCAAGGACTAAGTGCCTATGCACCTTTTGTGGAACAAGGATGCGTTGGTTGATCATTGTCTTCCCAAACTAACTTGTATGTCATGATTGTATGGTTAAGTAAGTTTTAGGCATATGATTTTTATAACTTTTATGTTTTTATGCCCTATTGCTAATAAGGGAGGAGAGAGAGAGAGATAACTAAGTGAATAATTTAACTTAACTACTAATTAACTAGGCTGTAAACTAATCCTAACACCAGTATCCTTTATCAGTTGCTGTACACATCTTGAACCAGCATAACACTACTAGGATTACCAAACGCTAATCGTTACTTTGTTACCAAGTGCTACACGCATGCTCAAAGTGATCGTACTGTGTGTGTGCTAATAACAGAAATGTAAAGTACATAAAATAAAATAAAATAAAGGAAATGAGTAAGAAAACAAATTTCAAGTGCTGCAAGGATGAATCCAGGAGCTCGTCTTTATTGTTGTACACAAGGTGTGCTTAGGTACATAATGCTCGAATAAAGATTCATCCACACTTAGACCTCCTACTGTGGGAACTTGGAAAATACTCTAACTTGACTCCTAAAAGTTTTGCTACTTGACTACGACCAGACTTCTTTTTAACTCCTTCTTCTAAATTACTCCCTATTGTGCACTTGGGCACTATATTTATAGGCCCAGGAGTAACTTGGGAATAACTGCTCTAATAATAACCACTCTAATAATTAAAGTAACAGCTCTAATAATAACCACTCTAATAATTAGAGTAACTACTCTAATAAGTAGAGTAACTGATCTAATAATAACCACTCTAATTATTAGAGTAACCACTCTCATCATACCCCCACGACTAAATGAAAACTCATCCTCAAGTTCCTTACAAAATATTGGAAAGGTATGGGATTATTGATTAATTGACAACTGATGATGGAATGGGATGACAGGCTCAACGTGCCCAGTAATGGATCAATAGCATATTACAACATTCTGGTGAATACTCATACATAAATGACATCCAAGCCTTTATTTGACATCTTGTAGAGAAAGAGAGAGAAAGAAAATGAAGCATGTTTCCAACAATGCTAAGATTGTGCATTCTGTTGTTTATCTATAGCCACACCATCAGACTTGCTCCTTTCGTAAATGCTTCCTCCAAGCCCAGTCCATTGTTTGTATGATCACCATTTACACATACAACATAGTTACAAATGAGCAAGGATAGATAAACCATAATGTAGTTGATACCTTGTCTCAATATGAAGCTAATTGGTTGAGTTGTGATTATGGTAGAAACTAGTTTAGAGATTTATCACTAGAAACTACCCAAGGTGTAGGGGTTAGGCAATTAGTAAAATGGAAAAAATTGAAAATTTTTTGCCAAGGCCCCCATGACTAAGAGCAAACCTCTAGTAGCTATACGATGGAAAAATACAAGGAACAAGAAAGATGGGAAAAAATAACAATGGCAGTGCCAATAAAATGGATGTCATGGATGGGGATGAAACAAGAAATGATTGATTACAAGAAATGTTTAAGGAAAAGAAGTTAATAATTGCACCTAAAAAGGCATGCTAGTGGATCCTCCCCAAAGCAGGATCATGCCTTTATGCCTTGACAAACCCACAAACTAAAGAGTTCGTAGGCTCTAGGAATGTCATTTGGAAGCAAGAGTTAAAAACTTACCCATAAGAATTCACCAAAGAAAAACAATGCATCAACCCAAAACAGACTAATGATAAAATCCGCAATGAGGTGGAAAATGGGAAGAAAGATAGAGAGGAGAGAATGGAATGGAATTCCAATAACAAGGTTGTGTAAAGCCCCTTGTGTATTTCATGGTTAAGATGATTGAGTAGAACTTCATCCCAAATCCAGACTCAAACCAACCACATTCAGTGACCTCGCATCAATACACCCAGCCAGTCCATCCTCTTGAAGCAACAAGAATGCCTTCACAAAGAGTGACCACCATCCCGAGGAGAGCGAGATGGAGAAGCAGGAAGTGAGAAAGGGCCTTAGTTAGAGGGAACCTTCAGGCATGGGTAACATGTCTTTCCAGTTTCATAACTAGTGCTTGTAGCCCTTTTATTTGGTCTAAGGGGTATGCTTTAAATTCCCATGTTGTTGTTTTTTTTCTTTGAATGGGAACCACACCATGTAAAGATCCATTTTGCATTTATTTTGTTCAAGGGGTGTGCTTTGAATTCTCACTTTTCTCCTTTCTTTTCTTTTCTTATTTTAACATGAGAACCACACCATGCAAATACTTATTTTTATTCACTTGGCTTCCTGATTTTTGAACAATGTCAGAATGGCGAAAAACCCAAGAAACAAGCATCTAAGCACCTAAGAGAATGGCCAGCACAAATGCATTGAATCCCCTTGAAGTTACACCCTATTCATTCTGTGAATCTTTCTTTGGTTTGAAGAGTACCTAGCCACCAATTCATTAAAAGTTTACTTAGAAAAAAGGGACTATACAATTCCAAGCCAAAGGAGATCATAGAGTTGTATGGATGAGTGGATGGCATGGACTCATTACCTATTTTACCAAAAAAAACCATACCTTAATATTAGCATCATAATTCATAGGTAAAAACCAAACATTAGCATTCAATATGATATAATTCAATCCACCATCATGAGCACTTATTGGATGATGAATAAAAGCAATCAAGAAAACAAAGAAATAGTAAAAATATGAACGATGGTGTAAAAAAAATAAGAAAAGTTGAAAGAATGTGTAAAAAAAATTCAAAAGGAACTGAGGGCCTAGAACAGTTAGCATAGGTGCCCATCTCCCCCACAACTAAGTTGGAAGGTGGAGATTCGAAATAGTGAGCAAGGTTGTCCATCAACAGAGGTAGCATGTGTACTGGCTATCCTAAGCTCATGGAAAGGTTTGGTTTGTTGTACGTTAACTAACAGTTTCTTGTCTGAGCTCTTAGGTTTGTATATTTTCATGGCCCTTGAAGAAAAATTTGCATAAATAATATAAGGTCCTTCCCATAGTGTTTGAAATTTAGTACGTTGTGGCACATGTGTGGGATTCTAGTAGAGAACCTTATCTCTCGGTTGATATTTAACTTTCCTAATCCTTAGGTCATGACATTGTTTATTGAATGCTTTGTGCAACTCGTTAGATGATAGGGCAGCTAGTCGATTTTCATTTAGCAAGTTAAGGGTTACAAACTGTTGTTTCTATGCTAGATCAAGGTCAAGGTTGAGGTCTCATGCCATGGATAGTGTACGGAGCTCAGTTTGAATGGGAAGCATTGGTAATTTACCATACACTAACTCATAGGGAGAGTAGTCTGTAGGGAGTTTCCATGTGGAGTGGTATGCCTAAAGAGCATTGTTCAGTTTAGTGCTCTAGTCTCACCTAAACTTGCTAATAGTTCTTGTCAATATTTTTGTAATCTTCGTGTTGGTGACTTCTGCTTGACCATTCGCTTGGGGGTGGTATGGTGTAGTCAATTTATGCTCAACCCCTAACTGTTGCATTAATTTTTGAAAAGTTGCACCTATGAAGTTGGTACCATTTTCTGAAATTAGTGCACGAGGCATACCAAACTTTTTTATGATTTGTTGTTGAACAAATCATGCAATTGTAGATGATGTACAATCCTTAATAGTAACTACTTTTGCCCATTTAGTTAGGTAATCAATAGCAATAATGATATAGGCTTTTCCATTGGACATTGTTGTAATTGGTCCCAAAAAATCAATTCCTCAAATGTCGAAGGATTCTAACAGTTGAATCCATTGTTGCGGACCCTCCATATCTTTAAGAATTTGGTTGACAGGTTGGATAACTTTGATTTTCTCAGCATCTACCTTTATCCTTGTGTGTGAGAATTTGTGCCCTAGTACTACATGCTCTTGGACCATCAAATGGATTTTCTACTAGTTGAGCCTCAAATTGGTTTCTACACATCTTTTTAACACTTGCTCTAACCAGTCCAAGGCTTCATCAAAGTTTGCTCCATAAGTGGAGAAGTCATCCATAAAGACCTCCACACTATTTACTATCTACTGTTGGAAGATGCTTAGAACTAGTCATTGAAATGTTGCAGGGGCATTTCACAAACCAAATGGCATCTATTTGTATGCAAACATTCCCCAAGGACTGGTGAACATAGTCTTGGCTTGGTCTTCTGGGGCTATTTGTATTTGATTATATCTACTATATCCATCCAGAAAACTGTAGTATTTTCCTTTGATATTTCTAGGGAAAGATCATGGATTCCTATGCGTGCGTTGATGGTGTTTAGCCATGCTCTTCCCATTACAATTGGGAAGTCCACCCTACCATTGTTTACTTGAATCACTAGGAACCACCCACAAACAGTGGTAACAATGTCTTCCACTAGTCCCAATGGGACAGTGATGGACTGGTTGACCAACTCTAGATGGATGTTACTCTTTTTCAATGGAGGTAGGTTCCAGGCCTTGTACATTTCTTGAGAAATCAAGTTGACACCAGAACCTGAATCCTAGCAATTTGTAAGTATATCAAAGGACTCCCAGGATTAGAGAATTTTCTAGAAAGGTGGCCAACCTTGATCCAATCAATGATAGCATGTGTTAGCATGACCATATGCATTGAGTGTGATGGTTGAGTTGAAGGAGGCTCTGAAGTTTTGATTGATACTGAGGCGTCTAAGGAATTAGCCACTTGTGATTGCAAGGGCTTAGCTAGTCTATTGGTTCTAAAGAAAGGTCTTTTCTTCATGTGGTTGTTGGAACCAATAGTAGGTTGAGAGTTAACAGCCCTTGTGGCATTACGTTGCTATGGCTAGGTAGGTATTTCACCATGCATAGCTTGAGTAGGTGGTAGTCGAGCTATTGGTGGAAGAGATGTGACCGGATGAGAAGGATGATATGCTTGCGGATTATCACCTCTAGAAGAGGGAGTCCCATAATACTCGCAAATTTGGTAGTGAGGTTGAGAAGTGACGTGACTAGTAGAGTTATGTGGGAAGATTGGCTGCTACATGTAATATCCATACAGGTTAGGTTGCCGATAAGGATATTGTTGCCTTGGTGGTGGCATTCCCCATGATTGAGGGTGTTGCCACTTTTGATATTGCTCAATTGGTTGTGGTGGAGTTCCACTTGGATAATACGTTAAGGGTTGGTGGAACTCTCTTGGGTTACCTTGGGGGTAAGGTAACCTTTGAGGTGCTTGCCGTTTATTCAATTGTGGGTTGAGTGCATACACCCCAAACTCTTGCAGATGTGAGATTACAAGGCAACATCCCTTAGGATTGACATATTTCACATCCACTATCATTTTCTGTTTTTGACTCCACAACTTCTTCAATGATTGCAGCTTTGCCCTTATCCTTGCTATGTGCATGTTTAGCTTCTCTCTTTTTTCTTTTTTCACGATCACTACCTTGCTCTCTAGACTTCTCTACTATTTTAAGAACAGTTTGAAATCTATTGTCTAGGGAATCCCACATTTGGTCTACCTTTGCCAAAATTTCTGATATCATCTTTTGGATAGGCAAAGTTTTCCTATTCACCATCTCTTCGAGTGGTGACTCTTCTTCATCCTCACAAAATATTACTCCCCTCTTCTGAAGGGAAGGATCTCAGTTACATGACTTTCTCTCTTCCGTAGCTCACCTTCTCCCTTAGCAACTTGCTCCAATAGTCTTTGAATTTGATGGGACCTAAGCTCGAATAGTCTCCCTTGGGCATAAGTCCCAAGGGTTCTTCTCATTTCATGCCTAAGCCCATCCTCAAGATGGCACAGTTGATCCCTTTACGAATAACCATGGCCAGGACAACGATGTAATAGTGCATAGTATCGGCCCATGGCAACATCCAAGGGTTCATGTCCTCCTTGTTTCTAGCCTTAGATTTGCTTTTGCAAGTTAGACATTCAGGAGTAGATTTGGTACTTGTCATTAAACAATTCTAACATAGTATTCCACCTATGAATGGATTACAATTCTAAAGATTGGTACCAACTTTTCCCTTTTTTAACTAGTGTCTATGGGAATAACTTAAGTTTTTTCCATTCGTCCTCTATGTTCTGTAAGGCACATGCATCATGGAATGCTTCTAAATGATTGTGAGGATCAACATTGTATCCCCCTTCAAATCATGGGATATTGTTCATATCTAATCCCTTGATCCTACTATTTTTTTGATGCCTTGTTGGAATTTTAACAGCCTCAATTATGTCTAACATACTTCATGTAGCGAGTAGGGTTTCATCGTGATTATCTCATCCATGATGTCTATGATGCCTACGTTGTTCCATACTCTCCTTTCTTCTATGTCGTGACTCTCTAGAGTGCCCTCGTCCCCTTTCTTGGTTTTTTCGTCTATGACTTCCACTTCGCCTACCTTTATCCCCATTTCATTATGACTGCATCTAGATATTGAAGGAGAGGGTGAAGGTGAAGAAGAAGGAGAACTATCATCATGACGGTGTTTGCTACCTTCTCTTCTATGGTCTCGGCTCCAATTGTGATTGTGATCAGAATTTCCACCTTTATCATGAGTTCATGTCTCTTTTTTGAACCCTTTGTGCCCGTGGGTATTAGAACCTAGGTTATGAATAGTGGAATGAAGGTTCTGATACATAATGTCATGTTGAGGGACTGGTGGATCAACGTCATGTGTATTATGTTGTTGATTATTTCTTGTTTTAGGCCTAGGCGATGAGGTGCTTTCATACGAAGAAGGAGACATACTTGTCTATTTAGTGTGCAATGTATTCTTGTTTATTATTTTCTCAATCAACCCTAAGGATTTGTTTTAACGATGTGAATGATTTCCTAAGTTCTAATTAGCGCACAAACAACTAAGTCCCCGACAACGACACCAATGATGAGCAGCAAGGTACCCCTATGCTCAACTATACGAATACAAGTGTTTCACGCATAATCCGGTCGAATTCCAAGGACTAAGTGCCTATGCACCTTTTGTGGAACAAGGACGGGTTGGTTGATCGTTGTCTTCCCAAACTTACTTGTATGTCACAATTGTATGGTTAAGTAAGTTTAAGGCATATTATCTTTATAACTTTTATGTTTTTATGTCCTACTGCTAATAAGGGAGGAGAGAGAGAGATAACTAAGGGACTAATTTAACTTAACTATTGATTAACTAGGCTTTAAACTAATCCTAACACCAGCATCCATTCTCACTTTTTGTACACATCTTGAACCAGCGCAACACTACTGGGATTACCAAACACTAATCGTTATTGAGTTACCAAGTGTTACACGCATGCTCGAAGTGATCGTACTATGTGTGCTAATAATAGAAATGTAAAGTGCATAAAATAAAATAAAATAAATGAAAAAGAAAATAAAATAAAGGAAATGAGTAAGAAAACAAATTTCAAGTGCTACAAGGATGAATCCAAGAGCTCGTCTTTATTTCCGTACGCAAGGTGTGCTCAGGTACATAATGCTCAAATAAAGATCTGTCCACAGTTAGACCTCCTATTGCGAGCACTTGGAAAATACTCTAACTTGACTCCTAAAAGTTTTGCTACTTGACTAATACCAGACTTCTTTTTGACTCCTTCTTCTAAATTACTCCCTATTGTGTACCTGGGCACTGTATTTATAGGCCTAGGAGTAACCTAGGAATAACTGCTCTAATAATAACCACTCTAATAATTAAAGTAACTACTTTAATAATAATCACGTTAATAATTAGAGTAATTGCTCTAATAATTATAGTAACTACTGTAATAATAACCACTCTAATAATTAGAGTAACCGCTCTAATAATAACCACTCTAATTATTAGAGTAATCGCTCTCATCACATCACAAAGACACTAAACAAAAGTTGGAAATAGTTAATGAAGAGCTTGAAGTTCTTAGGAGCTCTTTTAGAGATCAATGAGCAGTTATTGAGAACCTGGCCAAATAAATGAATGACTACCATGAGTTGTAGATCTTGATCAAGGTGTTTGATGTTCAATGAAAACAATTTGCAACCTAGTTTGTCAATGTTAAGGAGTTGTTCCCTGCAATGCCCTATCTATGGGACATTCCCATACTAGCCCATATTAGCAAATCCACATGGATTGTGTATGATCCATGGATCAAGGAGGAGAAGATAAAAGCATTGTTAGATGTCTTTCATTTTCCACTGGAAGCAACTACTGTAGCAGGACAACAACAACCATAGCCTCATTCTCCACCACCACTACCATGCGTGCTAGAGCCTAGAGAAGGTCCATCAGCACCCTAGGAGCCTCCACCTCCTAGCACCATCTAATCTTCTCTTCATCTCTAACACTTAGAGGATGGTTGTCCATTTTTTGTAAATTTTATAATAAATTGTAATTTTATACAATCTGGCACTCAAAATTAGTTAGTCAGAGTTAGTTAGTTAGTTGGTCAATCAATAATCTCATACCTTCCCAATTTTGTAAAAGCTTGATCCTACTTTTGTTCACTTGAGGATGAGTTTTCACTCAGTTGTAGGGGTATGATGAAATATAAATAAGTGGCAACATTAGATCAGTAGCCTTGCAGTTTTGCTAGCCTAGAGTTAGAATAATTTTTGAGTGCCTGCAGTAAGACTTCAAGGGTTGTACAAATCCTTATTCGAGAATCATTGTACCTTAACACTTTGATATGATGACAATAAAGATGAGATTCTTGGAACTCGTTATAGCATTTAGAATAGATTAATATGTACTTTTATGCACTTTATTATTCATGCATTTTACTTTTATATCCTTAGTTAATTAATATGCTTAATGATAACACACACGTATAACTGCCTCAAGCATATCATTAATGCTTGATAATCCTAATGATGTTATCACTTGGTTCACCCCAATAGCATATCATTACCCTGGGGTAATATAAATATTAAAAATTTATTTCATGCTCATTGAATTTATACCCAGTAACTCCCTACATGTTACATGTTAGCTTTTGTAGTAGAAGGCCACTCGGCACCTTTATTTACCCATGCTTTGATGCATTGGTATTTCTTAGTGGGATGACTTTGAATCGTCGCTGTTGACATTCATCTCTTTGCTATTACTTAATTAAAAGATGTCACTTTAATTAATTAGGAGGGGATGTCTGACCCCAAAAAGAAGTTCTATTGATATTAGCAGTGTATCAGTTACAGTAATTTGAACAAGTCATAGGGTTAAAGGGAAGGGGGAAGCTGAGAGAACTATGCAAGAAACTCAGGACCTGCCTTATAAATAAACAAGTGTTAAGGGAGGAAGCCCAAATTGGGGCTCCACCAAATGACTACCCATGTTGACTCGTTATAAGATAGAAAGACAAAGAATTAGATAAGGAATAAAAAAGATCTCAATTAAGGATAGAGAGAGTTCCAATGGTGACTCCTCACAATAGAAATGGAAAGCTTCATGGTAGAGATTACTGATGATGAGTGTTACTAGAATGCACAAGTCTTTCCCACTGCTACAAGAGATGAACCAGTTGATGTCTATCCAGATTGAACTTGGATGCTTGAGATGTGAGTTGGAAATGAATGAGGCGAAAGATCTGCAGCTTCTCCAACCTGGTGAACAAACATTTATTAGGATAATCAATCCTTTGAAATATAACATTGCATCTTCACTTCCAAATATAATATAAAATAGTAGGCCTAATAAATTTCCATAGAAACTTGAGATTAGCATAAGTAATGTTTAAAAAGCCAAATATAACATCCTCTTGAGATAGCTCGTATGAAGGAAAAACTATGGATGCCCACTTCCACACATGCTGAGCAAAGAGACAAAGCCAAAACACATGGAAAAAGTCATCTTGTCCACCACAGAGAGGGCAATTGGGATTGGGAATTCCTAGATATTCTAACCATTTACCAATAGGTAGACCATCGTGGAGGAGACACTAGAGAAACTATTTAATTTTGGGGAGGATCGGAAGATTCCAAATATTTTGGAAGCANAGGGGTTACTTTAATTAATTAGGCTAGGGTAGAATAACTTTTAACTCTCCGATCCATAGCACGTGATCACTTCAACTAACTAGGTTCGTTGTTCAACAGGGCACAGTAACTTTTAACCTATGCGCCGAAGATTCGTGATTTCCTATAAATTTTGACGAATTGTTCGCGTCAGATACGGGAGCGTGTACAGAAGCGTATTAAANACTAGGCAATGGTTCATTGTAGCCGACTCCCCATACAAATTGCTAGNGAAAATATACATTGATATGGTTGCCTTGCCTTGCCTCGTATTGTTATTGTCTTTTTAGTTCTTGCGATGTCTGTATTTTGCATTAAAATCTTACATATCTTCTCCTATTCTGAATCATACCAAAAATTTCATTTCATTGTTAAGTGGCAAGCAAGCAATCAAGATTCATGGCATGGGCAGACGGACCACAGAAAACAAGGGAGTACGAATAAATAAACAAACACACGGAAATCACAAAAGGGCTACTATGGTAACTGATGGCCGTAGGGGCAAGTATGGGTCATACGGAAAGTTTTGGATGGGGCGTGCAAGGAAAACATTGCATTTGCATGGATTTGCCTGCCTTTGGGAGCGTCAAAGATTCTGCCATGACTCACACATTCTCACATGTTTATTGTTCATTGCTGGTTTTTGCTCTTTTTCTAATATCTCTCCTTAAAAAAGAAAAAACAAAACAGGGTCATCGTCATGGGTCATGAGTCATGAACATGATGATGGATAGATGCTTGTTCAACTTTTTTAAAAATCTGTTTGCTTATAAAGCAACGAAGCCCACCAGCACATCACATGGACAATGGCCATATACAAGCTCATGGTGCTCTATTTCTACTTTCCCCTTCATCATGACTAGTGTCGATTTTCCAGCGTCTAAAAGGTTTTCAATCATTATGAGTGAGATGTGTTACTGGGCTGCCCCTAGTTTAGTTAATNTAGTTTAGTTAAGTTGTGTATTCTTATAATACGGTCATCTTCAACAATGTGGCCCTACTCACAGGTAGTCCCTAGGGTGCTACTCACAGGCATAGTTACCGGAAATGGGAAACGGGAAACGGCACAACGTGATGGCAATGACAACGCAACGGCAAACAATCACGTTGCAAAAAAGAAAAGAGCTTTAAATATAGACCTTAGTAACTTTAGCAATTTTTATATTTTAATAAAATTATGTGTATATTTCTTTGTTCATAAAACAATAATTTATAATGCAATACAATATAATGATTTTTATATATAAAAATTTACAATATTTTTATTTATTGGTATTTAAGAACAATTACCCATCAATAAACTTAGATAGAAGTTGTAAAATAATTTATTTAAAAAATAAATATTTTTGAAAAAAAATTAATAAAAAAACAAAAATATATATTAAGAACAATTTTGGTGATTGATAAATAAAAATTTTTAAATGAGTACATGACATAATTTTGTTTTTTTAGAAAGTAGTCGGGATTATATTACTGA
>MNCI01013796.1:0-21279 GCA_015680685.1 Gnetum montanum | reverse complement strand
CCACCTGCAAGAAGAGCCAAAATAGCGAAGAGACCGAGGGGCATCAACTTGTTGGAGGGGGAGGGGGGAGGTGAGCGTCCCCCACTACCTAGGCTCAAGAACCCTCTAAGGGTTTGTCGGCATTGTCGGCACTACATAACATATTAAGTCCAATACATTAGCATGTTAAACTTGTAACATACTTAATATTGTTTATACCATATTGTTACTATTATTTTTCATACGTTTTTTATTTTTATCATCAAACATATTTTCATAATTAGAATCTAGAACTTCCATAGGAAATTCATCATCTCCATTATCCATAGATCCTCCATAATTACACATTCGATGAGGACCCATTTTGTAATCTTGAGAAGATTGAGATAATAACCTAATATTTGAATGAACAAAAACTAAATCTTTAGCCTTTGCAATGCCTAGTCTATTGCATTTTGTTGAGTGAATAAATGCATATTCACTCCAATTTCTTTCACATGCTGATGCACTGCAAACCTATAATATAGAAAAGAATTAAATTCAAAACTTAATAAGAAGATTCTACTAAAAAATATTTGCTACATAAGCATAAGGATTTTGATTATCTTTTTCCAAAATCAATAAGAGTGAAAAAACCTTTATTAAAAATAAGATAGAAATATGCTATTTTAGCTTAAATAAAGGAAACAGCAAAAATTAAACAAAGGTAGCAAACGTGAAGAAAGAAAAGATTAATGTCATTAAATATTTAGTTCACAAAAAATATTTATAAATATCTTTTAAGTGAAATTTAAAAAAGAAAATTTACTTGAGATAAAACATGAATTGCTACCTCCTTCAGTAATGGAGTTTGAGTTCCATACTGATTCCAAAATGTAAAAGCATCTAATGCTTCACGATCATATGCACAATTAGGATATGCAAAATCTCCCTCTAATTTGATATAAATGCCATATTCTTTCTTTATCTTTACACGATCTTCTCTACTTAAAAAACATCGATCAATGTAAGTTTTCCAACCTTTGATAACTTCCTCATCTATCCATGGCTTTTTATGAAACCATTTTGGATTAAGAAGAAACCCAATAGAATGAAGGGAAGAATGAAGCATCCTACATCTCTTTTCACTACATTCCCATATTAAATCCTTTGTATGCTAATCAAAAGAAAATGAATCATTTTGTAAAATTTGAGACAATGATTCTCTCATTTGATCCATTTTTTCAAAAATTTCTCCCATGGATGGAGAATTACTATCGCAAAGTCTCAAAACCTCATAGATGGGATAAAAAACTTTTAAAGCAGCTTCAACTTGTTTCCAAAATAATTTTTCCCTACCTCCAACAATAAGATCAACAATTTCTTCACATAAACTTAAATTAACACTTGATGAAATTTTCCACCTTTCCCACTCTACTGAAATTGCCATTTCCCTAAGAGACTGTTTCACTTTAAAAAGACGTTCAATCATAATAAATTGTGAGGCAAACCTAGTTTCTGCATATTTTAATAACTGTAAAGAAGAGTACTTTTTGTAGATGGCTTGTGACAATGAATGATTAGTGATAAATTGCTGAATTTTTTTACCATTTGCTACAACTTCAGATATCCAGTCAACACCAACATAAATATCTTTTAATAACAGATTCAAGCAATGTGTTGCACAAGGAGTCCAAAAGATATTTGAATATTCATCCTCTATCATCTCTCCTACCAAAACATTATTTGAAGCACTATCTGTGATAATTTTCACAATATTATCTCTTCCTATTGTATTTATAGCCTCACGAAATAATCCCATTAGATAAACAACATTTTTAACATTTCCTGAAGTGTCATGTGACTTGATAAAAATAACACCTTTTGGAGATGATGCAAAGATATTAATAAGTGGTTTGTTGGTAATATATTTTCACCCATCTGACAAAATAGAAACACTTGTAGTAGACCAACTATGTTTTATGCTTCTTAAATTTGCTTCAACTCTAGCTTTTTCTTCAGTTAAAAGTGTTGTTCTAATTTTTTCATAACAAGGTGGCACATACCCTTTTGAAGCAGAATTTATCATTTGTATGACTTGTTTAAAATAAGAAGACCTAGGAATGTTAAAAGGCATGCCATATGCATAGAAAAGTCTTGCTATAGCTGCATCCACATTTTTTTTATTTAAAGAATCAAACATTTTTTCTAAATTAGTATTTGACATTGAACTACTAACATTTGTATGTGTATTTGTACTCTTGATGGTGGACATGGCATCAAAATGCTTGAATTGCTTAATGAGATCTTCCTTTTTAGATTTTGGTATTCTTTTACACCAAAATTTTCTCTTTCTTCCCAATTCTAAGCAAGTGATATCTAACACGTGCAATAGAACTACTTCTATTTATGTTGCAATAAGGACAAATCCATGATTTGCTTCCTAAACTATTATACTTACCTCCAGAATATTTTCCTTTAACATTTACTATAGTCCATAGCTTTCTTTGAAAATCCTTTTTTAATAATTGATATTCTAATTTTTCTCCATGCTCTTCTTGCTCTTCAGAAAGCAAATCTTCTTCAGATGACATTGATCCTATATGCGTATTATAAAAATTCAAAATATTATTTACAAAGAAGATTAAAACAAACCATAACACAAAAATGTATTTTAAAAATGACCGTTGCAATCATGTTCTTTGATAGACAATGTATAATAGAATTCCATCCAAAAAATAAAAATAAAAACTAAAGATTATTCTAAGTCCATTTCAAAAAAATAATTATTTTTAAATACCACTCAAAGTCTTAAACTAATTAATAAACGTAGATTCACCACTACATGTTAACAATCAAATAAAATCCTCAAAGATGGCAAAGAAGTTCGTACCAGAAATCTATGGATGATTTGGTGAGTGTGCTAATTGCTGCCCAATGTTCTTGTTTAGTTCCAATTTTTAACTTTTCTGGCTCTTCCTATGTTCTCTTATTTTCACTTGAAGAAAATATTCTCAATAATAGAAAATTGGCAACTATAATAGGGGAAAGTGCTAACTAGGGATCATAGGAAAGAGTTGAATAATGTTGTAAAAATAGTGCTAAACTATCACTATGTTATTGTTTCTTGGTCTTTGTCTTTTTTACCTTATCCTTAAATAATTTGTTATTCGTTTTATTGTTTATTTTTTAATTTTATTTTTTTAAAAAGTACTTTATTTATCCTAAAATTAACAGTTATACTTTAAATAATGATTTCTTTATTTTTTAATTACTTTTTTACTTAAAATTTTTATAGTTTAAAATAAATCCTACTACAACTAACTAACCGTTAACCATAACACTATTTCTTTTCTCTTAACATTAATTGTTAACCATTGATAGAACATTCATATGTTCATTCCTTAACAGTTTACACTTTACATTATTTAAAGCACTATCTTTTATTTGAAGCACTATCTTCTTAAAACAAATATCATTTGTCTTTTATTGACTATTTTCTCAGACACCACAATCTAAAGTTCCGAAAGTCCCAAGCACTCCATTGTCTAATATACACACAGTCTTTATAGTTGTTCAAAATTGGTTGGAATGCAGCAGACTACAAAAATTAACTATTTATAGGCCTGGGTAGTGGGGAACACTTGCCCCCCGGTCTCTTCGCTATTCTGGCTCTTCTTGCAGTTGGGGGGGTTGTGCCCCACCTACTATCCTTGGTGGGGGGTGCCCCCTAGCGTCCTTGAGGGGCGCGCACCCCCCCCCCCCCGCTTTTGGGGGGGTACCCCCGTGCTGTTTTTGCTATCTTGGGAGATGTATTGAATAGAAGCAGCAAAAACTCTACAGTGAAACTTTACACAGAGATACAAAAAAATTATGTAAAAGAATGGGCCTAAACTGGATTTTGATAAATAGAACCCACCATCTACATATAGAGATAATCGAGAAACTTTAATTTTAGTTTCATGTTTTTGTAAGGATTTATTTGTAGAATATTAAATGATGACATAGATCAGAGTTTGCCGAGAAATAAACACTCATTTTCATTTTCATAGTTATTATTGTTGATGTTTGGTTTTCTTCTTGGGCTTCCTGCACTCACTCAGGCTTGTTTTTGCTTTATTCCATTTGTTATTGTTCAAAGACCAATATCTTTGGTAGCAAAAAGGTAGTTAACAACATTCTAAATCTTTTATTCTAAATACCACTCAGTCTTAAACCAATAATAAACATAGATTTACTACTGCATGTTAATAATCAAATAAAATCCTCACTCAAAGAGAGAGTCTCAGACCAATAATAAATAAGCATATTCAAGATCCAAGATTAAATCTATGAATAGAAGGATTTGCTGCCCCATTGCAATGGGAATAGGGAAAGGCCAAAGACAAGCTTAGGCCAAAGACAAGCTTACTATATTAACTTTGAAGAGATGAACTTTAAAAATGAGACAATATGAATTGCAGATTGAACTTTACTGTAATAAGAAACTCTGCCTCAAAGAAAAGAATCTCAATGATAATGTACAAAAATGGTCTTTGAATCCACGGTTCAGCCCATTTTGAAGAGGTGGTTTAGCCCATTTTGAAGGAGGAGGAGGACTGCTTGTTGCAAAGGGGACTTACCACACAGAGTTGACTGGTTATGGACAGGGACGCGATGCAAAAGCAGCAGCAACGACCGTGGAAAGCGATGCAGAAGTGGCAGCAATTGCAAAGCGATGCAGAAGTGGCAGCAATTGCAGGATTAGCAGCGTTCACAGCACAACGATGCAAAAGCGGCAGCAACAGCATTCACAGCACAGCAATTAAAAAGTGGCAAAAACAGCAAGATTAGCAGCATTCACAGCACAAGCAACAAATGCTTTACCTAAATGTGTTACTTATTGGCATCTTCGCCATAGAATAAACCCTAAATTTTTTTCCCTCCATCTTTGCCGTTGTGGATCTGCATTTAACTCATGACAGACCTACATTTAACTCTAATTTAGTTCGTGCAGTTGTTGAAAATAAAATCAAAGGAAATGAAACCTGTCAAAAACGTAATGAAATGTGAAAAACACGTTTCAGTCTGCCCCGTCCACCAAGTGACGGTTACTGTTTATGAGAAACCGCATTTCGAAATGGGATCCTGTTTCCGCAAGTGAAACGTTATGAATCCGTTGCGTTTCTGGCAACATAGCTCACAGGTAGTCGTGGAACAAAAGTACTAGAAGACCTGATTGGTTATAAATTTGGTCAAGGCTTGAGGCTTAATTTCATTTTTGGAAATATTGGATTATGGCTCCTGAGTAAGGAAATGAATTCAGTGCCCTCCATACCTTTGCAAATTTTCTTGCTTCAATTTAATGGTGATATTGCAATCTTCTGTGCAATTTTTAAGCATTAACAATATTTTAGATTTACATTGTACTTGTTCTATGTTTTACAATGTATTTTTATGATAAATGGGATTTAATTTTTTTAAAAAACTAATATATTTAAATTTTCTTGAAGCAGACGTACCCAAACACGTTCGAATGACGAGATTCCTCGCTTCCACGAATCAGATTCTTTTGATGCATAACTTTTAACTCTCCATTCCACAGCCCTTGATCGAGGATCGTTCAGCGGTGCCCATTTATTGCAACCTCATATTAAAACGCCTAACTCCCTATGCAATGACTTTTGATGCGTCGGTATTCGGCGTGATAACGTTTCATGCGTCGATATTTTGGCGTGGTATCACTTTTGAATCATCGCTGTTACCGTTTCTAGGAAAATGATGTCACTTCACCAAATTTTTGTATCTCTCGATTGCACAGCACGTGATCGAGGATTCTTCAGGGGTCCACATTACTGTTGTCATTGGTATTACAAATCCAAAGTGATAGAATATTTTCGCTCATTCGGACCCTCTTGCATCGTTCAGACAAAACGGTTTCAGAATTTTTTTTTACTTCCTAATTCAATGTTGTAAAACCTATGGGAAATAGAGTTTGTGTGACCTGGATTGTTAAGCAGCATCCAGCCCGTTTCTAAAGCATTGCACCTGTTTTTGCTGCGTTTTTTTTCAGAACTCGATGGCGTAGTGGTAAGACTTTATCTTTACAACCTTTTTTTGGGGTGCAGAAAACTTTGTCAACAAACAGGTGGGTTTTCATTTGTCACAATAAAAACTTTTGATTGTTTTCATTATATATAATGCTGTAGATTTTTCAGAAAAAGGTCTAAGGGGTCCAGATCTCTTCTTTTTCAATAAACAAGTGCGGTTTTTGTGATAATTTTTTTAAAAAAAATTTCGTTGTTTTCATTATTTCTAAGTGTAAATCTTTGGGAGAAAAGTTTACTGTGGTCTAGGTAGAGCAACGTTGCATAGGCTAAATGAAAAAAATTCAAAAGATAAGGGGTGCAGCCATATTTCTATACCATTAATGTTGAAAATGAACACTTGAATACCTGTATTTTATGATTTTTTGCTTTAAAATAAAATCAACATTTATAGTAAACTGTAACTATATGAACATGTTTAACAGCCAGTAATGTCTACCTGTGTAGCATAAGGAGTTGATTTTTATGGATGGTTTTGTTTCCACTTTCTTTTAATTTATTTGTGGGTGAAATTTTTTGTGGGAAAGCTTTTGTAATTTTTTATTCTTTAATCTGTGTATGGAATGTTTACCAACTTTTAAAATATTGCATCATGAATATTGCATAGCAGATACTAGCACTAACTTTGCTGTGTAAATTAGTGTAAATTAGTGCGGTAAGGAAGGTACAAGTTAAATTCTAAAGATTATACTTCGACACCGGTATCAAGTGCACTTTTAAAACATACTTTAAAAGCCTAGCTTTAAGTAAATCATTCTGAACAGAGAGATACTTCCCCTGCCTTGACAGTCAAGTACTCCCTTGCTAGACAGTCAAGTAGTCAACCGCTCCTAAATGAGATAAAAAGTTCGAAAAGAACATGTACAAAGTGGCCTTTGAAAACACAGGTTTTACTGGAAAACAATCATTACATGAAGACATCGGAATGAATATGTACAAAGTACCTTTTGAAAACACACGTTTTGAAAGATCAAAGAAGTTAACCATTTTAATTTTGACAACCATTCATTGCCGTCAATTCCACCCTTCAATGCAAATATCTTGTGTGAACGAAAAATTATAGTTGCGTATATGACTGACTCTCTTACCTAACGATAACTCATAGTTGCGTATATGACGCTCTTTTACAAACTAGCATGCGGATCATCTAGCACGATGTATTAAAAGTCATTTTGTGATTTTATATACCTTCAAAAGGTAGAGTCTGAATTTTCAAAATGCTAAATAGTTTATTTAGGTTATCATTTGAAGTTATGGTAAGATGTTCGTTTTTTCAACCAACTTGCCCTTCATTGCATACCCAAACAGACAAATACATAGAGATCAAGAAGCAAAATGAAGCACTGTGGTTGGTGTTTTTAGTTTATAAAAGAGCACTTAAGAAAGAATATCCAAATCGACAAAGGCATAAAGATCAGAAAGCAAACAAGGACCCTCTCAAGGTGCGTCCAAATGGCCAAGGAGAGGCAGAGGCCAAGTGCCTCCTGTAGAACATGTAGAGCAGGAGGCACAATCATTTAGCATCTATCAAGAACCCCCTATTACTACACAATCTAGGCATTTAGAACATAGGGCACCTAAACGAGAACAACATCTCATGTTGTCTTCAAAATGCATTCAGGCAATTCAGGAAAGGTCCACGTTAGCTGCACTGATCGTAGAACTCAATTTTGGACCCTTTGCCAAATTTAANGCTGCACTGATCGTAGAACTCAATTTTGGACCCTTTGCCAAATTTACCCCTGAGTCAGTTAGAGATCAACTCAAAGGATCTCCACTATGGCCTGTTCTCTTAGAGAGTGGTGAATGGTATTTAGGGAGACGTACCAATTTTGGCATAATAAGGAAGAAGGCACCACCATTGATATTGGTGGGATCTCAATCAATTTCTCTGCTAAGGCCATTTCAGAAGTTCTGAACCTTCCAAATACAGGGCCTAAGGTTGCTCACCTATCTACTCAATCTGATGCTAATGCACGGAAAATATGGTTAAAAAGGACATACGGCAAGTGATGAAGCGCTAATTAGTCGATGCGTCAACTGGGCTACGTATACGCAACAACGTTGCATCGACGGGCCGCGTTTATGCAGCCGCCTATCCCAGCCTATAAATAAGAGGGCCCTTCGCCTCATTTAGAAATCCTTTTGTTATTTGTAGCTAGACTCCTTCAATTTGTTTCCGTAGAAGTTAGATTATTTTCCCAGTGCATGCCCGCAGTGTGATGCTTGTAATTGTATGGAACCTTTATTCGAGTGTGACGTACTTGGATGCGCACATGATCGGCAATAAAGATCGAGATTACTTCATCATTGCAGCATTCACTTAGTTTTAATTGTTTAATATTATTGTTAATTGTTTTTGTTATTTATTGCTTTCTTAGTTAATATTTATTTCTTTCTTAGTTAATATTTCTTTATCGTCATTTACTATTCCTGTTGTTAAATGCGGAATGAGTACGACTTAATCATGAGCATTTAAGTGTGACTACTTGGTAACCTAGTAGCATACCTAGGATCTGCACTTGGTAATCTTAGTAATAGTCGTGCACGAGGTTCAAGATGTGTGCAGATGATTAAGGAACAAATACTCATCGTACTTAGGCTAGCTTAGACTTCATTTCCTATTGCTCATTAGTTTAATTAATATTATCTTCCACTATCTCTAGGAGTAGCACTACTTTAGCATCACATCATATGCCTCACTCTGGACTAAACCATACGTGACAAAGCAAATACTAGTCCAGGTGGGAAGACAACGAACTGCGATCAATGTGTAACTGTCTAGATACCACAACTAGCCTGTCCACAAAGTTTGATTAGATCGTGTGTGAACACTCGTATTCGTATGGTTGGGCATAGGGGTACCTCGCTACTCATCAGCAAGGAAGATAAAACATATGGGGAACTTACCCTTGAAGAGAGAATCTATTTCAAAATTGGCACCTGTCACCTTTTTCCAACAAAAGGATTAAATAGAATTTCCACCTATGTAGCCAGAGGAAGTGCAATCTTGATGGGCAAGGTTGATGCCAACCTACCCCATCTATATCTCATAGATATATTGAGGTGGTTTGAAGAACGTAAAATGGATAAGTTTGCATTACCTTTCCCTTGTCTAATCAGAAAGCTATACTAACATGTTGGAATTTTAGGGTACACTAATGATGTCCCTAGAAAAGCTTAAAATGCCTCATATGCTGAATTACTGAAGCCACCAGCACCAAGGAAAGATGCTGGTGAGACATTGCAGCCTCAGCGAGAGCACACAGTTGGGCCCACTACACCTCAAATAGTAAAACCTAGCGAACTTTTGAACATGAGGTGCAATCAACAACAAGAAGCGGGGCATAGCATGCAGCCCACAGGCCAACAAGACCAACTGCCATCATTGTCGTAAGATTATCGACCGTCAATGAGCCACCTTAGGGCCATCGCAGAAACGGTCAGTTGGGAAAGCCATGACGAGGCTAATCTCTTCAAGATAATTGATGATGTTGTACAACCCACAATCTCAATTGATCACTCATGGGGCAAGGTTTCTATCCAAATAGGAGGAGGGGAATCACATTGGTCACAACAGATCTCTAAAAACACTGCATCTTTTCAAGTGCAACTAAAAACTGGTGAAGGTGCCACAACAGTGATCATGCAACACCAAGATGTAGATAGAGTAGCAGAAGTGGTCGCAGACCACATCAAAGAATCATTTAATGTCCCTGTTGTGCCACCGATGGATCTCATAGGAGCACCCGATGCTAAAGTCTTAGCCTGTCCCTCGATGACTCCTACAGAACATGAGGATGCTTTGGATCGATTGCTGCAAATAGGACAAGTGATGATGTCCTTGTTTGACATCCCTCAAGATGTTATAGTAGCATAATCAGACCTTATTTCTACAAAGGGAAAGCTGGTCATGGTGAAGGTGAGGGTCAAACATGCTGAGGACGACTTACGAAGACTCCAATAGAGGTTCGTTGCCCTACAGGCCACATAGCGGGATTTGTCCCAACATATCCCAGCTGACTAGTTAGAGCTATTTTGGACAGAGCAATTGAATAAACTATTAGAAGAGAATAAAAGGGTGGCAACGAAGAAAGAGAAGGTTGATTGGGATGCTTCAAAAGCATAGGCCCAAACGTACGCACATGCCAAAGCACTCAAGGCCTTACAAAAAGAAAATAAACTCCTTGTTGCTGAGACTTTTTGGTTGACCACCATTGAAAAACAAAAGAATGTTCTTGAGGAAAATTTTTAACAAATGTGAGAACAATTAATAAGGGTTAACCAAGACATGCATCACTTAGCTCGGGAAAAAATAACCCTCTTAATGGTGGAGCTACGCGTGATTTGTCAGAAAATGGTGATTGAAATAAGCGCATGGCAGAATGAGGCTAAGCGACATGAAAAGCTAAAAGAACATTTCTGAGACCAAGTGGGGATGTACAAGCAAATCATTGAATAAGAAATCCATATGGCCAAGACCCATATCAATGCTCACAGTGCTCAAAACACTAATTGGTGGGTCATACTACACACCTACACCTTCACCCACCAAGCAAAACTAAAGAGTTGGGACCTATAGATCCAAGACCTCACTGAATACATGGAGTTGACAAACTTGTGGTATGCCAACTTAGCCATGTTAATAGCAGGATACCTGAGGAAAAAATTGGAGAAGTAGGTCATAGCCACCTATGCCAAATATGAAGCAGAATTTGTTGAACACAAAAACACACTGTAGAAATTGGAGGTAGCAAATTTTGAGTTAGAAGTGCTCAAAGCTAGCTACCAAGGGTAGAAAGATGTTGTGGAAAATTTGGCTCGATAGCTCATGGACTACCAAGAATGTTAAGACAAAGCTATAGCCGACAAGAAGGAATGACAGTTGTTTGCAGCTTGGTACATCAAAGCCAATTAGATGTTTCTACAACTATCATGTCCATTGGAGGTGTCAACTCCATCAAATATTGGAATATTAGTGTGGACGACACATGATCCCCAAATCAAAGAAGAAAAACTTTAGGCAATCCTTCAGAGATATCCATTTCCAAAGCCTAGAGCACAAGATAAGGGGAAGAGGCCCATGGAGAAGCCACCACCACTAGGAACCACATGAGTTCCATCAATTTTATCTTTTGTATTCCGTGTTGGTATCCTAATTTTGTTTTGTTTAACTCCACACTGCGGCATGAAAGAATTCATAGTTAGTCCATAATCCCATACCTATCCACTAGGTAATCAAATGAACCTGTTCTCATTTTGTTTGTTTGACTAGAGGACAAGTTGTTATTTAGTCATGGGGGTATGATGAATTGCATTTTGCCAAGCCCCGATATCGAGTACGCTATATCGTAGCCTGGATAATGATATTGAATATGTGATATCATGATTCCTGTGTAGGCCTATAAATATAGCACTCAGGCTCACAAGAAGGGAGTTTTTGGTAAGTCTTTAGGGTAGAGTCATTTTGTTAGTTTTCAATTAGTTTTTAGTTCCTTCCCAAGTGCATGCCCGTAGTGTGATGATTATAATTGTACGAAACCTTTGTTCAAGTGTGACATACTTGGACATGCACACAATCAGTAATAAAGATTGAGATTACTCTATCATTGTAGCATTTAGTTATCTTTTAATTACTTTAATTGTTAATTATCAATGATCGTTTTCTTAGTTTATGTTTCTTTATTGTCATTTACTATTTTTTTTGTTAATGTGGAATGAGTACATCTTAATCACAAACATTTGAGTGTACTACTTGGTAACCTAGTAGTGTATCTAGTAGTGCTTAAGTAATGTGTGCTTGGTAATCCTAGAAGTAGTACATGAGGTCCAAGATGTGTATGGATGATTAAGAATGGATGCTCATCGAACTTAAGCTAGTTTAGATTTTACTTCATATCGCTTATTAGCTTAATCAAGATTATTTTTAGTTGTCTCTAGGATAGCCTAGCATTAGAAATCACATCATACACCTCACGTTGGACTAAACCATACATGAAAAAGCAATTACTAGTCTAGGTGGGAAGATAGCGAACTATGATCAACATGTAACTATCTAGGTGCCACAACTAGTCCATCTACAGAGTTTGACTGAATCGTGCATACACGCTCATATTCATATGGTTGAGCGTAAGGGTATCTTACTACTCATCACAAAGTATTAAAAGTTACACATCAAACACTAATCCTTAGCTATTTTTGTGATCATAGATGACACCAAAGAGAGGAACACAAGGAGAAGGACCATCCTAACCAAGGGATGAGTGATTAAGAGGCAGAAGGGGCCAACATCCACAATAGCCCTAAGAAGGAGAAGAGACTCATGCAACAAGACCTCTTTAAGAGGAGCTCAAAGTGGAATCTAACCATTAGATTTCCATAGCTAAAATAGGATAGTCTAGATAAGATGAGGTGCTGAGACCTAGGCCAAATCTAGAGGTCATGTTGACCAAGGCTTGCCTAGAGAAAATCTATTCCAAGGAAGTACACAGCTTGATTCTTGAAGAACTAAACTTTATTTCCTTCTTGGACCTAGCCCTAAACGATGTTAAAATCTAATTGTAGGGGTCTCCCATGTGGCCCATCCTCATTTCCAATGGGGATTGGTACTTGGGGGAGACCTACATCTAGAACAACTAACAAGTAGATGCTACTATTAAAATCAAGGACATTAGCATCTCCTATTTGGTTAAGGTCATCGTAGAGGCCCTTAGACTACTTGACACTAGGGCTACATTGGTAGAGATCCCCACTCAAGTAGATCATAAAGTAAATAAGAAGTGGGTTCAATGGTGTTATGGTATGAACCGTAACAAGTATGGTGCACTTACTAAGGTGAAGACAATGTACTTCAAGATTGCAGCTTATCACCTAAATCCAATGGTAAGGCCAAGTAAGATTACTACCTTTTCCACCCGTGCATATACCGCTCCAAGTAGTAAATTTCCTATCAACCTCCCACAACTCATCTTTCTAGAAATTGAGAAATGCTTTAAAGAGAATGAGCGAGGAAGGAAGACACTCCCCTTTTCAAGCCTTATTTATAAAATTGTGTTGAAGGGAATGCCTAGCTCACTATGCCAAAGATATCCTACTCATGCTACTATTGCATCTTGGCAAGAGATGATGAAGGACAAAGTGGCTTCTAGGATGATTAAGGAGGAACTACCACGACCACCATTGGCTAGAGAGACAAATCCTAAGGTTCACGTAGCAATTGAGGAAGCTGCATGAGTAGCTGATGTAGTAGCAACAAGGAGAAACTAGTGGTGGTAATTCGTCCATTTACCAACTAGCATTAAGCCACCTTAATGAAGTAACTTGCACAATAAGTTGGCTAGAAGAGACGAAATCGTTGTTTCCTACCCAATGAACACATGGGCCTACTAGATCAAATCTAAGCACTTGATAGGTGACAATGTCTATCCCTAGACAAAAAGAATTTCTGAAATCTCTAAGAATGCTACCACTTTCTTGGTGCATCTAGAGAAGGGAAAGGGGGCCATTGTCGTGGTGATGCAGCACCATGTGCAGGAAACAACGATGGACGTAGTGGCCAATAGAGTGGCAGAAGCACTAAATGCTCCTGCCATAGTCATGCTAGAGATTGCTGCACTCAAGGATGTACAAGCATCTACAAGAGCGGGGAGTGGGAGGCTAAGTGCAGCCGAACATGAGGAGGTGCTGGATTGATTGGTGGAAACTAGAAAATTACTTCTAGAGATCTTTGATCTCCCGAGAAACATCATTGCAACGAAATGAAAGTTGCCTGAAACCAAGGGCAAGCTCCTCATTTCAAATGCCCAAATAAAGGCAACCACAATTAGGAATTGATGGTTGGTTACTAAGGTTATGAAATTGAGGGCCCAGCTAGCTAATCCCATCATTCTCAGTGAAGCAATCACATAGGATGCAGCTTTCATGTAGCTTCAAAATCAATTAAAGGAGGTTGAGAACACCAAAGAGGTGTTGGTTTTTTATTCATTCCTATTAGAAGCTCTTGCTAACAACACTGATAGGGACTTGATGTTAATCCATAAAGAGAACTTGACTGTGATCGAGGACATTCATCATCTATGTAATGTCAAGGAATAGAAAGACCAGATGGGCAAGTTCATAAGACAACAATAGGAGTAGCTCATTGTGGTGAACATGGACTTAAGGAAGTTGGTAGCAGAGAATTAAAATCTATCAATGGAGAAAATCCAAGCACTTCATCAGAAAATGACCATTGAGGTAACCACCTGGAAAAAATGAGGTCCTAAAGTTCAAACATGTTAAAAACCACTATAGGAACCAAATAGGACTCCTCAAGAAGGTGAATGAGAGAGAAATCCAAATGACAAAGGCAAAGATGAATGAGGCTCTCCAAAAACTCTAGTAGAGAGGTGATGTATGGTGGCCCATCTTTGACATGTTGAATCCATACAACAAAGTAGAGATCCTCTTGAAGGAGTTGCAAAATTGAAGAAATGACAGAATGCATGGAGTCAGCCAACCTATGTTATGCAAACTTAGCAATGTTAATAGTAGGAAGGCCGAGGTTAGAACTGGAGAAGTAGGTGACTAGCTAGTATGCTCTTTACAAGATTGAGTCCAGGCATCACAAAGACACTAAAAAAACGTTGGAAATAGTTAATGAGGAGCTTGAGGTTCTCAGAAGCTATTTTAGAGATCAATGAGTAGTTATTGAGAACCTAGCCAAATGAATGAATGACTACCATGAGCTGTAGATATTGATCAAGGTGTTTGAAGTTGAACACAAACAATTTGCAACCTAGTTTGTCAGCATCAAGGAGTTGTTCCCTACAATGCGCTATTCATGGAACATTCCCATACTAGCCCATATTAGCAAAGTCACATGGATTGTGTATGACCCATGAAGCAAAGAGGAGAAGATGAAAGCATTGCTAGAACCACAACCACACCCACACCCACAGCCTCAACCACAGCCACAGCCTCAACCACAACCACAACCACAGCCTCAACCACAGCCACAGCCTCAACCACAACCACAGCCTCAGGAAGCAAACCACAGCCACAGCCTCAGGAAGCAAACCACAGCCACAGCCTCAACCACAGCCACAGCCTCAACCACAACCACAGCCTCAGGAAGCAAAATGAAGCACTTAAGAAAGAATATCGGAATCGACAAAGGCATACAGATCAGAAAGAGCAGCCACGGTGGTTGGTGTGAGTCTTATTTTTCAGGTTATAAAAGAGAATACCCAAACCGAGAAAGCCAGAGATCAGAAAGCAAAATGGCAACCCTGTGGTTCGTGTTAGTATTGAGTGTGATGCTATGGATGGGTGTATGCAGAGTGCTGCGAGCAAAGAGGATGCAATTCCTGGAATCACTGCATCCGGTGAAGGACCGTGTGACAATCAACCGGCTGTCGCTGACGGTAGAGTTCCCATGGCTGTCGTACAAGGCACTGGAGTTCACAATGTTCAAGGCCTTTGCAATTCCCTCTATCTCAGCCTTCATCTACAGTTACGAACCGCTGCCCAAAAGCCAAGAGCAAGCCGAGGCGTACGCCCAGGATCCTTTGAAGCGATACAAAGACACGGCCATGTTCGGGAGACAGGTTAGTGAAGAGTCTTTACGTTTTCTGTTTGAAAGTTTAGAAATTCGTTGAGAACAAACAATTTAATTGAATTCAGCTTCTCTGTTGAATGCGAACGGTTAGCTTTTGTTTATCTAATGGAGGTTACTAGGCTAATATTTTTAGTGTTACGACTACTTTTCATGAAGTGGCCAGTTTTTCACCGGCAGGAGGCGAAGCCGCGCCTATTTACTTTACTGCTGCTATTGGGAACTTCTACGGGCCCGCTACACTCACTCAGCAGATCAGGAACCACGCTCAAAATTTAACTCGGAGTTTTAAAAATACAAATCTTAACGTTGATCTTTCAACATTTCAGAGTTTAGCGTTTAACTTAGAGTTTTGAAAAGCACAAATTTTAGGGTGTTTTGTGACAATCCTCAGATTTACTGAACCAGATCATGGAATTTCTTTACTTATTTAAATTTAAGTCACGCAGTGGGGTTATGAATGGGTGTGTTCGTTGTTGGATTACAGGTGTTACTTAACCCTCTGGACAGTCCGGGCGCAGCGAGAGCGATCCGGCGTGTGCGAGCGCTGCACGGCCGCTACAACGTGGCGAACGAGGACTACCTGTACTTCCTGTCGCTGTTCGTGCTGGAGCCGCCGCGCTTGGCGGCCATGTTCGGGTACCGCCGGTGGACGGAGAAGGAGGCGACGGCGCTGTTCACGGCGTGGCAGGACATCGGCGCCGGAATGGGCATCACGGGAATCCCGGAAAGTGTGGAGGAGCTGCAGCGCTTCAGCCACGAGTACGAGCTTCGCAAAATGGTGTACGCCGACTCGAACCGGCGAGCGGCGGAGGCGGCGTTGCAGATGGTGGTGTCACGGCTGCCGAGGGCGCTGGCGCTGCTGAGGCAGCCGGCGCGGAGACTGGCCTACGCGTTTATGGAGCCTCGGCAGTTGAAGGCGTTGGGTTACCCGGGTGAGCAGCAGCCGGCTTGGCTAGTATGGCTGCTGCACTTTTGCATTGCTCTCGTATGCGGCACCTTGGTGGCCTTGCTCCTGCCGCCTCGTCCGCTTCCGCTTTGCTGGTCCACATCCACATCCACCTCCGCTGACGATACAGATCAGGTTTTAGCCCATGACGACCCTGTTGTCTGCACAGAGTTTCAGGGCTCTGGTTAACGAACCATGTCACATTATGTCATGTCCATGGAAGCACTACTAGCGCAGCAACTAGTAGGGTATACCGATACCGCTATGAAGTAACCATCTCTGGATGATTTCCGTAAATAGAAGTCGTTGGATCCCTCTGCTATCTATTCCTAAACGGAACGACAGAACTATCTATGATGCAGGGAATGATGAGAAAAAGACATGCCTCTCCCATCCATCCATGTACGCGGACATGCCTCTCCCATCCATCCATGTACGTGTACTTCGCAGATATTTATAGGCACAATCTATAATGAAACAAATTAATAATAAAATGGGAAAGACATTTTGTCATGAGCTCTTCTTAGAAAATCATTGGCAACCTTGAAACAATGGAAGCCTAGAAAATCAAGATGGTCTAAACATCCCTCTTATCCAAATCCTCACAAAACATTTCGTGGAACGTTTAAACGTAGAAAAACTAAGCTTCTAAGATGACAAATCATTTTTTTTATCCGCAAAAGAAACTACTTTGCTGGACAATGTCCTAATAAGGAATGCCATTCTCGCCAAGCTAATTTCATAGAGCATTACAATCTATCAGAACAACTTTATGAATATACTATAGATCCTTCTACTCCATTTGAAGCTGGTAACATTTACATAGAATTAGATGAATTTTCTGATAATGTCATCATTGACCCTGAACCACCTCTTTTTGACAGGGGGAGATAATGATGATTCTGACGTATTTTACTATGCCATGAACCAACACAATAGCCATAGAGGTAAAAGACCTTTACACAGGATAATTACCCCTAGATCAACATATTTTTTGGATAATGAAACTCAAGCCTCAGAACAACCTTTTGAAACAAGCGACCTTGATCCAATGAAGGATGATCCCACTTGTCAAATAATAAGAAAATATCAAGCCTCAGAACAACCTCTTGAAACAAGTGACCTTGATCCAATGAAGGATGATCCCACCTGTTAAATAATAAGAAAATAATTAGAAGACCAGTTGGATGAAACCTCAATAGATGACATTAGTAAAATCATGTCTCTAAAGAGGAGAATCAATGAAAAAACACAGGAGTTAGAGGAACAAAGACTCTCAACCAATAGAATCCAAGGAAGCCTCAAGTCCAAGGTTAGAATCAAGAAATACCCTTGAAGAACAAATGGAAGATGAAAAGTAGGAATGGGTAACTCCTCTAGATGAGTCTATGATAAGACAACAAAGAATAGCTCAACTACATAAGTATATACAATGGGCTACTAGTGAATTAGAAAATCTAGAAAAGATTGAAGAGAGTTACCAAAGGCATAAATACTAGGAGACCAATGCAATGCCTATTAACATAGTTAATAAAAATACTAAAATAACCACGTTACCTTTGTGTACATTTATGGTAAAGTTTGATAAGTATAAGACTTACCCAATAGACACCCTCGTAGACAGTGGAGCTAAAGTCTCTTTAGTAGGATGGAACATAATTCCTTTGCATTTCTGGAAAAGGAAAGATAAGACCTATGTCACTTTCAACACCTAGAAATCTCTGCTAGAATATCAAGCTAGCATTCCCATAAAGGATTCTGACAATAAACTAATCCATATTGAAGTGTATTGCTTCAACATGAAATCTTATGACTTATTATTAGGGACAAATAACCTAGAAAAATTAGAACCCTACATAATAGGAAAAAACTATATCCTATTGGCAAATCATAAATTCCTTAGGAATAACACCTACAAGGAAAAGTTCCAAACTCCCCAATACATTAAACCAAATACCAAGCCATGGATCATTAATAGTGTTGTAAAGCAAAAGGATTAGTTTGAACAAATTCAAACTAAATTGATGACACTAGCCCATGATGATCCTACAATATTTAGGAATAAGAAAGAAGATTGGTGCAAGGTAGAACTAGGAGAAAACATAAAACTAAAGGTAAAAGCACACCATATAGGTATGCCCCCTTCGTTGAAAAAGGAATGTGACACTGAAATATAGGTACTCCTACAAAAAGGGCTTAATTGAGCCTAGTACCAGTATGTTTGCCTGCGTTGCCTTTTATGTCAATAAAAGAGTTGAACAAATGCATGGAAAGAAAAGGTTAGTAGTTAATTACAAACTTCTTAATGATCTCATAAAAGTTGTACAACATCCAATACCTAGTAAAGATGATCTCTTCCAAAGATTACTACATACCCATATTTACTCTAAGTTTGATCTAAAATTTAGTTTTTGGTAGGTACAAATGGAAGGGAAGAATAAGATAGGTGGAAAACTGCCTTTACAGTTCATAGTGACTTATATCAATGGACTATTTTGCCATTTGGAATTAAGACAACACTTTCCATCTTTCAAAAAATTATGGATGTAATCTTTGGACCATATCCCGTTATTATGGTATACATAGATGATATCTTAATTATAAGCAAGAATCCACAACACTTAGAGAACCTCAGTATATTTTATGATATTGTAGATACAAATGGTTTACTCTTATCTCTTACAAAGATGCTTATTGTGAAAGACACCATAGAATTCTTAGGGTTAGAAATATCTCAAGGATCTATATCCTTGCAAAATCACATCCTAGAATTGATCAAAAAGTTCCTTGATGAGTTAAGAGATAAAATGTAATTACAAAGGTTTTTAGGCTGCATAAATTATGTGTTAGGTTTTTATGAGCACTTGGCTGGAGACCATAAATTGTTAAATGAACAACTTAGCTAGAACCCTCAACCATGGACACAAAAACATATAGATACAATGTTGTACCTAAAAGAAATGTAGACAATTACCAATATTACAACTACCAACAGATGGAACTCTAATATTAGAAATAGATGCATCTTATGAGTTTTGGGAATCAGCTTTAAAAGAAGAGAAGGATAGAGTAGTTAGCATATGTAGGAATGCATCTACGAAGTTCTTTGACACTCAACAAAACTACCATAGCATGCATAAAGAACTTCTTGCCATAGTAAAAGGGGTAGAAAAGTTTAGGTTATTCTTACAACATATCCATTTTATGATTAAAAATGATTTAAAACATTTTGATAAGTATTTAAGTTCAAAAGCCCTAAATAAAGTAGCTTACACAAGGTTAATCTAGTGGGCATTATACTTGGCTAATTTTGATTTTTCTTCTGAATATATAGATGGTAGAAAAAATAGCTTAGCTAATTTCCTAACTAGAGAGTTCCAACTCTTTGTGTAATTACTAATGCTTTAAGTTTATTGTACATAATTATTAATAAATGAAGGCTAGATGATGTGTTCTTCTAGATAACTTTGAGTGTGTGCACTAGAAGAACAATAGATGTCCTCCTTAGAACTGACTCAAACTCTTGAGTCACATGAATATCAGTTTTCTAACTTTTGTTAGTTCCATACGCATGCAAATATAGGTTTAGACATTCACACTAGGATTGTTACTTCAACTCAAGGTGTCAAACCTTTCATCTTCTTATGATCCCATTTGAAACTATTTCCCCTTCAATGGCTTGATAACAATGATTTCCTATTATGGCCTTATTATCAACCAAGCCCCTGCCATTTCTTTTATATTGATCTTAACCCTTGAGGATCTAGTAATGGACCAAATGAGGCCTTTCTGGACATGGTGGTCAAAATTTGAACATACACCTCAATAATATCCCCCTAGTTATCCCAATTACCTTTATCAAAGAAGGAATGAACATCATGGGGATTATCTTTTCTATGGAAGCGCCGAGGCTAGAGGATGGCATTATCTAGCAAGTTGTACTCATCCAAGATATTATCTTATGTCCTATGTAAATAAAAGAACTAACTAGCAAAACTCTTGGTAGCAAGCCTTCTACCAAGACATCTACACCAACAATGCTACTAACATCCATTAGTACTATGAAGAAAGCAGGATGTGGCCCAGGACTTTGAGCTTGGAAAGCCTTAATTACAAAATTACTCAATTCAAAGAACAAGGTGGCTACAATAGACTTATCCATCATTGCTAACCTCCTTCAATCTATTGGAGCTTTGAATAATCTGATAGTGGATCCCTTTCTAGGTTCATATTTGATTAATTATCATAATATGTCCACTATAAACAAGAAAAGAAGTGTAACTATCAGAGATGTCTGAAGGTGGTGGTTCTCTTGGGCTCTCCCCATGGTTCGAGGCCCATGAAACACTCTAAGACACCCTTGGGTGGCTCTCAAGCGTTAGAAAACCCATCCCAACTTGGTGGTACCAAGTCAGCAGTAGGACACCCTTATGTTGCAACTCTCTTTAAGTTTTCTTCATACTACCGTCACTTAAAGAACTACATGGCCTTGATTCTATAGTGGTCATAGATATGTAGGTAGCTAAGATTGGATAGTTTTGGTGTGGTGCTAAGCCAAACCTTGTACCAGATCATGAGGGTTCTGGGGATGAGGCACCATCCCTTGTAGATGCATCATTTCCCCTTCCACCGATGTTATCTATAGTGTTGCTTGTGTGCTTGTTTGCAAGGTCCTTGTTTGGAGTTAGTTG
>MNCI01013788.1:180872-200450 GCA_015680685.1 Gnetum montanum | reverse complement strand
GTACACATCCGTAGATGCTCGTAATCAAGTCGTACTTGTCCCACGTTCTAGGAGGAAAGGGTTGAGAGAATCTACTCGCGATGAGTAGCCGATTCCTTGGCTAGCTGTACACGTTCGTCAACGCTCGTAACCAAGTTGTACTCATGCCACATTACTAGAAAAGTAGTAAATAACATTAATTAAACCTATCCTTGCACTGCAAGGTTTATCCACAAAGCTCATCTTTATTGCCATACACAACTTGCGTTCAGGTACAAAGCTGCTCGAATAAAGAACCGTTCACTTGGGGGACTCCTACTGCGGGCACGTGGAAAATATTCTATCTCTGGGGTGATCAATCCGCCAGAGCTTCGCTACTTTATGCCTAGGATGAGAAATTAGGGGAGTGCCGCCTCTTATTTATAGATATGACGGCGGACCGCGATATTGCGTACGTGATATCGCAGGGAAAGACGCAATATCGCGTCAGCCACGATATTGCGTACGCGATATCGCAGCTTGTGCAATCTACGTCTCATCACTAGTAATGAAGGAGATTGTTGTGTAGAACACACAAGAAGAGAATTAGGATTCTCAAGTGTTCACATAACCCAAAAAAAGGAGGATGCCCATCTGACCATGAAACCCACAGCAGGAAAATGAAACTAGATATTGACTCTAGATTCCAAGTAACCCTCAAGGAGGTTTACAAAAAGCAATATTTAAGTACACAATGAAGATTTTTTCATAGAATTGCAAGGGACAAGGTGCCCCCTATAAATGAAGCACCCTTAAAGAATTAATGCAAACCAAAGATTGCACAATAGTTTGTCTATAGGAAACTAAGCTTCATTTGGGAAATTATTCAACATTGCACTGGGCCAAATGGTTCTTGTAGTTTGTGGACTACCATGGGTAGGCTAGAGGCTTGGCTACCATTTCTCACCTTTCCCTTGAGATAGTGGATCCCTCCACTTGGAGTATCATAGTCTTTTTGCCTTCACACAACTTGTGGCCTATAAATCTTTATAGTTTGCAATGCTAGGATGAATGCCTATGGAGTCACAAAGGATTGCTAGCTACATTCCTAATTGGCATGCTTGGGTTTTGATTAGGGACTTTAATCAACAACTCTATGCTTGGGAAAAGACTAGGGGAGAAATTAATCCACCACTAGGGAGCCTACACTTCCATCAATTTTTGGAAATGCACGATTGGGTAGATATCGAGCTTACAAGTTGTCAGTACACTTGGAGCAATAGAAGGAGGGGGGCTGACCGAGTTATGTCTAAAATCAATAGTGTGTGGATAAGTGCCAAGATCCTTATTTCACATGAAATTGTTCTTGAGGGCCATGAAAGGAAAGTGTTAGACCATCGGGCACTCATATTTACAATCCAAAAACCAAATATATGTGGAGCTATCCCCTTTCATTTTGAAAAATCTGGGCTATCAAAATCATGGTTGCGAAGTTTGGTTACCAAGATCTAGGCTAACTACCCTAACACTGTACCCTTGAGATTTTTTAAAGTATAGTATGTCTCTACTAAAGCACAAGATTCAGAATATTTAAACCTCTAAAAATCATTCTTTCAAGGCTTCTTAGGCTACCAAGCATCAAGCTTTGATGGACTTCTAAATTGGATAGGAAGCTAGAGAACAACTGGTTGAGGAAGAGCAAAGACTATTGGTGGAGCTTCAACAATTGGTTTAGGAGAAAGATTTCTAGATGGGATTCATAATGCATGCTTCTTCTTTGCTACTACAAAAGCAAAATCCACTAGCTAATCCACAGATGATGTACCTTACACCATTTGTATAAGATTGCTCAGGTCATGTAGTAGTACTAGTTAGACATATAGAAAAGGGATGATTCCACACCTATGTTGGCTCTGATCTAGAGGGTGGTTGGGCCAAATGAAAACCAGATGCTCATTGACCCAATCACAAAGCCAAAGTTGTCACAGGCTATGACAACCTTGAAAAGTGATAAAGCTTTGGGGCCTAATGAATGGCCCCATTGAATTTTTCCAAGAGTTCACTAATATTCTAGGGAACAACAAAATTTTAGAGAATAGTAGTGTTGAATGTTATGTAATACAAAAGACACATTTTTCATGACTCAAGTAGATGTGTCATCTAGTTTGTTAGACCCTTTAAATGGAAAATATGAATAATAATATTAAAAAATATTCAAAGTACATTAGATCATCAAAAAGAGAGTTTGAAGAAAAAACCCAATGGTTTTATAGATATCTTTTTAGATATTCATCCTTACAACTAATCCTTAAAAACCTCCCCTCTCAAGTAGGAAAATGCTAAGGCCTTGTCCTTATTCAAAAATGCCTTCTTGGATTTTCACTTCTTACTAAAGGGTTTCTTGTAAAAAGAAGGAAATTCTCTCTAAAGAAAAAAATATATCAATTAGAAATAAAGAACAAATAGCAACAAAATTTAAAAGCTTCCTATCCTTGAGTCTTCAACATGAAAATAATATTCCATTTATAATGCTAGAGGGAGAGGTTATCTCAAAATAATGTTTCATCCATAACATTTCAAAGAAAGGCTATCTACTAAATAATATTTCATCCATAACACCAACATATTTCCTCCTAGCAATCTATAGCTTCTATGTTTATATTTTCTTATTGCAATGCACTAGGAACAAAATTTGGAAGGGCAAAAGAATATGTATGTAGCACAAGAGTTAGTACCAAACTTGGAATTATTTATCCTTCTCATCATGCAATCATACCTATCTAACCAAAATTTTTATAGAATACATAAAATTTGGTAAACTGGCTACTTTGATAATTTTTAATACAATAAATGAACTAAACATTAACTTCATTTTTGCAAGATTCTCTTGACCAAATTATAGGTACATATATTAAATATATAACTAACCTAGTTAGTATTGCAGTGAACCCTAAATATTGATTGTTACATGATAGAAGCTTTTGGAGAGAAACAATTCCTAAGAACATTTATTTAGTTAGGATAAAGTGAAATGTGAACACCAAAATGAAGCTAAATTTGTTGGTTCCTTGATTTTTTATTATTGTGGATGGGTTTTGTCCACGTGAATTTCAAGTGCTTTGGTAAAAGGCATCTTGAGTTTGTAAGACTTGAGTCATCAAGTTGCAGCAATGTTCATGCTATATTTTTAATGTTATGTAATGTTGCAAAGCTTTTAAATGACATGGTTTCTTTCAGTGACAATGTGAAAATTTAAATTATGGATTTGATGCCACATAGGGACATCAATTTGTGAATGTGAGCTTTTAACCTTGAATGAATATTGAATGATTTTTCAATATTCATATTTTAGAAATTGAAGTTCTATTTAAATGAATTGTGTTATAGATCCACATAGTTCCTTATTTTGTAGGTTTTGTGAGTTACATTAGTTCACACCAACTTTGAAACCTCCAACAATGTCTTTTGGTAAAAGTAGTATTACTTGTTTGTGAACTATTTCTAATCAAGGTAAGGTCATGATTGCTTAACTAAGTGTTGCAGCTTTGGATCGCTATTTAACTTGTACTTAGCATGTAGGGGAGGGGATCATGTTTTCTACGCTAATTTGTACTACTATTGATAGTCTTCATCATGATGTCTTTTGGTTTACTTCACGCAATGTGATTAGGAATTTTCCTTATGGAGAGTCTTCACCATAGCTTAACCTTTTCCATTTCATGTTTATAACTTACTGTCATGTTAGTTGTTTGGCATTTCAATTCATGATTGCTTGCTCCTTTTGATGAGTCCTTACGAGGATTAATTTATAAGCTGACTTTACTTCTACAATGCTTGGAGCTCTTTTAAACTATTTTTGGATGTTAGGCACATCTAGGACTCTTGTAACTTATATGTATTTACTTACAATTGTTTCTCTAAACTTTGTAACATCATCTATAAGCTAACTCACTAAACTTGAATTGGTATCTTTTGACTTCTTCTCATAATTTCATATATATCTCTAGAGGGGTTCTTAAGGTATCTTATATGATATTCTTATGATGCTTTAGCTTGTAACTTATATTTTTTGTGGATTGGCATATCTACTCATGAATTATCATGATTTTTTGTGTAGCCATTGTATAATTAGTTATTGAGAAACAAATGATAGTACATTTATCTTATGACCATATTATAACAAAGTGAATTGATTGAATATGTGAGGAATTTTTTTTAACATATTAAAATTTATTTGATGTGACAAAAGGATACAAATATTAAAATTACCCCTTTACATTCTTTTGAAGAAAGTATTTAAAATGTTACCACTATATTTTTAGGAAAGGATAACATCATGCTAAAAAGTAACAATTTATATGATTATTCTATATGATCTAATTCCACCAAGTTAATGGTTTTATACTCCAAAACAGATTTTAAGAAACACTAGCAATAAGGTATTTTACTAAGGTTTTCTATTCAAAGTTGTTATGGAATATAATGTAATATACTATAAAGAAACTTTGTTTTCTTACTAACCTATTATTATTATTATTAAATTGAACTAAACTTGTGCCTTGTAAGATTAATTGTTCAACTTTAATGAAATTGGAACTGAAATTTTATTACGGAAAGATCTATAAAAAAGCATTTTGTTTTCACAAACATCAACCACCCTAATAAGCCAATTAATATACTATTAAAAATCAATCCCCTTAGAATTTATGAATCTTATGTAAGCAAATATTGACATATAAAAACATCATGCACAAAGACTAACTATCTTTAACATCTAATTTAACTGCTTTGTTTGTATGTTGAATGTTGTGTTCAACTACATGCACCTCATCCTCTTTGCCTCCATTGTTGAGTATGATCAAAGACATATAAAACACTTGAAATAATTTTTGCACAAAGAAGCATTTGAATTGAATAATAGATACACTAACTTGTTATTCTATACATATCTAAATCACATTTGCACTTGAATCAATAATAGCCAAATCCAAAAAAACAAGGAGAAGACCATGGGTAATGGATGCCAATAAAATTAATAAGCAAAATAGTAGACATCATTGAAAAACATATGTAAAAGAGAAATAAGAAAAAAAACCATTATAAATAGATAATAGCTAACCCTCTACACTACACAATACCAATTCACATAATGTTGATTAACAAAAATCAAGATACTATAAAAAAATTTGCTCCATAGTGGATACTCTCACATTTGGCTTTATCCTAAGTAAATAAATGTTATTAAAAAAATTTTCTTTAAAAAAATTTTATCATGTAACAATCAATATTTAAGGTTCATTACAACACTATTTAATAATATGGTGTATTTTTTATAAACAATATGTGCTTGCAGTGCTGGAGGAAGCTTTCTTTGACTTCTTGCTCTTCCTAGGTGATGGCCTTGACATTCCAACCTTTTTATGGACCATGGATTTTGAAGAAAAGTGTACAACTTGTTGTTGCTAGAGAAGCCCTAGTCATCTATGCTTAAACATGAAAGAATGGAGAAGAAATAAAGGTTTGGATTTATATAATCATGGCCATTGATGGTTTTTTTATGAAAAGATAGACATATCCTTTTAGATATAGACATATATGCAACATCTATCAAAAATAAAATAAATGTCTCATTGGGAAAGTAGATGTATCTAAGTAGATATCTATCTTCTTATGAAGATGTCTCATGGTAGATATCTGAACAAGAAAAGGTTTAGTTTTGACTACCAAGGATTATAGTCTTAAGAGATATTCAAAATGAATTTAAGACTTACCTTTCTTGCTGAAGAAGATGAAGTTGCCTAAAGAGTTTGAGAAAGATCTTGATGAAGTTTAATTAATAAAATAATATTTAATTACCACCAAGAAAGATTAGAACTCCCAAACATGTTTGGTAGTTAAAAATATCATATTCCAATCATATTCCAATCATACCAATCTCATCAACAACACATATCATATTCTACAAGTCCACATCATACCATGCATCACATATATATTACCATACAATTCATAACCAAAATCAGACAATTTCAAAAAATAGGCAAAATAACATGTCCAAGCTCAATCTTTGAGCTATCCACCCCACATGCCCACATTGCATAATCATATGCTCTAGTCCAACATAAAAATACAAGAAAAAGGTAAAGACAACCCACCAATTAAAATCGTTGGGGTAGAAAGACCAAAACAAGTAGAAAACCCTCAAAAATCTAGCAAGATTCCATTTCACTCCCAACAAGTTATGCACCCACATAGATATGATTGTAGCAATCCCAAATCTAGGTTCAAAGCAAGCAAAAACAATCCACAAAGCTCAACGTTAAGAAAAATGTGGAACAGAAGAAGAGAGAAAAAAGAAAAATGAAAGAACAAGCTCCTATGCATTTCTATTAACATGAATAGAAAAAAACAAAAACCCAAAACCCAATTTCTATGGGTAAGTAGTGGTGAGGTGGTGGGTAAAAAAAACAAACATCTTTAATTTTTTCACCTTTCCTCATTTTAAGTTTTTCATACTCACTTTGCAAAACCAAAAGTTTTGATTGTTTGACTATGGATGTGTCCTCATAGATAGCTACTAAGGTTTTACCTATTGAACATTAGTGGCTTTGTGTAGGACATCCCCTCCATAGTTCAATCTTGAAAGTTGAATCATGAACTTGAGAGTACTGAGCTATGATACCACTTAACAATCGAGAACTTGTAAGGGAGGTTGAATAAGTTCCTTAATTAAAATTACATTTTCCACACTAACACACCAAATTTTACATGGTTCCCCAACTTGGATATGTCCATACTCAAAGGGTAGAATTTGTGCACACCTCCAAACTTTGTTTCTTAAAAAATGTGGTTTAAAGGGAATCACATCCTATACAAGCTCTGAGCTTTGCTCCAAAGTGTTTCATAAATGTGTAACCACTCAACCCCGTAAGGTCCCAACAAGCTCAGAATGTGGTTTCAAAGATCCCAGAACCTTTACACAATTGAGCTTTACTACAGAGTGTTTTAACGCTAGAAAAACACTCAACCCCACAAGGTCCCAACAAGCTTAATATGGATATCTTCTCATAAGAAGCACATCAACCTTGTAGGGCTACAAGAAAGAGGAGAAGGAATAATGAAATAATGTAACTAAATTTACAAGTCCTTGCACTTGAAGCTGAATATAATGTATAATCAAGAAAATGATGTTATAATGAAGAGCAAGAATATAATTTGCATAGAATAGATAATTACCAACTTGAATGTGAATAGTGCTTACACAATTTCCAAGATTTTGACATCATCTTATAGCTTCAGAGTTTTCAAAAACTCCTTGAAATTTGTGCAACAACTACCAAACGACTAGTATAAATGTCTACTTTGAAGTTGGAATATCTAACTTAAGATTGGCCTCAATTTAGAAGAGATGTCTCACTGGCAGATGGGATGTCTACAGTGGGGCATGTATAGGGAGATGTCTACTCTTAGACATAGACGTCGAGTGTTTTTTAGAGACATCTCCTCAGCTTTTGAGATATGTTTTCTGAGGCTTTCTCTTATTAATTTTCCTTCTTACCAGTCCTTAGAGAATCTTCATTTGATTTGTAGCCTTCATTTTTGTCCATGCTCTCATCTTGCCCATGTAGTCTTTATTTCGATATCGTGCCGTAGATCTTGTTTTGTTGAGTTCTTAAATCTCATTGTGGAGTTTCTTGTTCATGTCCTACAAAAACATTATCCACCACAAAAATTCCATTTTCTCCATTTTTCTTAAGGTTTTGACATACCAAAAGGTCAGCACCTCATTGAGCTTGCCATGAGAAGAAGTAGTGGCCATTGATGAAGCACTTAAAACTCTTATCTAAGAAAGTGAATTTTCTCCCATTAAAAGATGATGGGTTCCAACACTCCCATAGCTAGATTTTTCTTCCTCATTAGTTCCTCCACCTAACTAAGAAACATTTTCATTATCTGAATGTAAATGCTCTTCATCTTCACATGTTGGAATATGGTTAGGACCTACATTCCTATCTACCTTGGCACTAATCTTGTCAAATTGAGAAACCATTAATTGAAAGGCAAAATTCATGCTCTTAATGTCTCTTTTTAGGGCTTGAACCTATTTTTTCTTAGGTACCATTTGAAATTAACAAAAATTGATAACCAAATTTCCAAACAACAATAAATGTAATGCTATGATACCAATAAATATTGGAGTAAGTTTAGTCCTATTAACTTAACCTTCAATTCCCACTAAATCCAAATATTATGAAAAATAATCAATATGTTAGAAGAAAAGAAAACTAGCTATTGTAATTAATGTCAGAAGATTACAATAGGGTTTTACAATTCACAACATTCATCAACCACTTGCAAACACTTGAACAATATTGTAGAGAATAAGTCTCTACAACTACACAATGATTATTCTTAATGCAAGGCATAATTGAATGAGATAAAATCATACAAGCATACAAGAGACACAAAAACACACACAATTTGATCATGGAGTTACATACACAATCATCCACTTATAACTTGTGCTCTTATGCCAATCTCTCATGCTACGTCAAAACATAAAACAACATTAATATTTAAGGGAAAACCAAGATAAGACAACAAGACATCATTTTCCAAGCTCAATTTAGAAATATTTGAATGTTTTCATCTTTTTCATGTGTTTTTTGACTATTTCCCAATTTGAAACAGTCAATTTAGAAGCTTCCCTAATCATGCAAGTCATCTTTAGTCTTCCAAGGGAGATCTCACTATCAAAACCATCTTGCAAGAAAGACATCTCCCTAGAAGTTGAGACATCTTCGCTTTGGTTGAGAGGTGTCTAGGATATGTCTTCACGAAATGCTAGATGTCTCTTACATTCCCCAAATGTCTTCTATAAAGTCTCAGCCCTTAGCCAAGACATCTTCATAGAGCTTGAAATTTGCAAAACCACCATAGGGAGAAGAAAAAGTAATCAGAAGAGGTATCTTGACATCACAAGATCAGGATGACCCTAACCAATTAGCCCATGTTAGACATCCTTGACTTTTCAAAACCATTGAAAGTTCATATTGATTCTTTGGATGAGATAATTGATGGGATGCTCTTACAGGATAATCATCTAGTGGTGTTCAAATTGAAGAAGCTGAATTAGATAGAAACATTATGGCCAATGCATGATAAGGAGACATTTACCATTATACATTGGCTTTGCACTTGGCGGTACTATCTTCTAGGTGGCCCTATGATAGTCAAAACTAATAACACTACCATGAGCTACCTCTTAAATCAATTTAAATTAAAGTTAAATGAAGCTCAATGGTTGAGCCTATTCCAAGAATTTAACCTTTAGTTTATTTATTAGCCAAGTAGGAAGAACTTGATCATAAATGCTTCACATAGATATCCTTATTTAGATTCAATAGAGGTTGTGGAATAACCTAGTAGCTCTTGGGTGATGGCTAATCATAAACTTCAATAAAGATTAAGGATGGATTGCATCATGATTAGCAAACTTAGGAGTTGTTGAAGCTAGTCCAAGGAGGTGATGAATATAATTTTAGTGAAATGGATAGCCTACTAATTTTCAAACAGAATTGAATTTATGTTCTTTACTAGGGTTCTCTACTTTCTCACATCATTGAAAAATATCATAACATCCTTTGGGTAGGTCATTTGGGGCACAAACGAATGATGGCATTGGTGGATAGAAGCTTCTACTAGTCTAACTTGGGAGTGTAGTGAACTTTGTGTGAAGTTTCTTGATTTGCCAATAAGATAAGAACTCCAAAAAGAAACCCAAGGGTCCACCCCTAGGATATTTCATAACATCCATGGGTGATATTTTTTATGGACTCTATCACAAGGCACCCTACAGTGTAGGGATTTTGTAGCATCCTTGTACTTCTGGATAAGTTCTTCAAGTATATGATTTTGATCATGTGATCTACTCCTTACACAATTGAGGATGTGACATACTTGTTCTTTAACAATGTGGTTTTCTACTTTGATTTTCCAACAAGCATTATTTCATATCATGACTCCTATTTCATGGGGGATTTCTAGCATACGCTATTTAAGATGCTATGTACAAAGCTACATATGTCAATAGGGTATCATTCCCAAATAGATGAATAGATAGAATAGTTAAATAGATTTCTAAATAAATACCTATGGCACTTCATCTAATGTGATCAAATAAACTAGGTGGCTCTATTTCCCATGGATCAATTCAACTACAACATTGAAAAATCCTCAGCCACAAGGTTCTCTCTAGTAGAGTTGGCCTTAGGGAGGCAATCATCAGTTCCCCAGCTATTGGGAATCTCACCTCAAGATCTCAATCTACCAGTAGATGATTTTGTAAAATCACAGGCAAATCATATCAAAGTAATTATGTTTTACTTAGAGAAGTCTATCCAACATATGAAGAAGTACACCAATAAAAAGAAAAGGTTGTTAGAGTTTTCTGTAGAAGAATGAATACTTTTAAAGATGGATTATGTAATGTAGATGAGGCCATAAAATGGTGTAACATAGAAGCTCATGAGGTACTATGAAAAACCTTTCAAGATCCTTGCTTATGTCAACCTAATTTCCTATAAGTTGTAATTGCTAACATATTTGGCAAAATACCATATGGTGTTTTATGTTTCCATGCTTAAAAAATTTTAATCTAGGCAATGTTGATCCAGCAACATTGAGGTAGTTAAAAGATGACAAATTCATTTCTTAGTAAACATGCACATTATAGGTTGTGCCCCCAATCACAAGGTTGAGTTCTTGGTACACTATCATGACACATCCTTGAAGAAGGACACCTGGAAGGAATGGAAAGTTCTCTAGAACAAGCAAATTTTTATTGGAAATTTTGTGCAAAGGAGCCCATCAACTTACCTTTGTGGATGTATAGGGGTGATTGTCTTGAGGCAACCACTTCCCAAAAGGAGTCACATTGTGCTTGAAAAAAATGATAGATGTGTGATAGGTTGGGCAATGCTAAAAGTGAATTTGAGACAAACCACTTTTAAGGGGTAGAGAATTGGTATGTCTCCCCCTTCAATGAAGGAGTTGGATGACACCATGGTGAGGCTAGAACCCAAGGTTCTTGTACATGCTAATGTCGAGCTATGACTAATCTTGAGGAGCGATTCTTCCAAGGTACTAAATAGCCTTACTTTGATTATAGAGAATCAACTTTACACTCTTGTATTAATGCTAGAGGTAGAGGACTAGCTCACATATTAAGCAAGTAGACTTTGCTCTTAATAGAAAGGTTAATACAATTTGCATGAGAAAGGGCAAATTAATTCTTTCTTAACCCAAATTATGCAAATGTTTCTAAGCCTCAGTTAGATGTCAAGTTAAGTTCAATATTTGTGCTTTATCATTAAATAACCCTAGTTGCTAGGCCTTCTTCTCTACAATTTTCAAAAGGGCTTCTATTTGTTCAAAGTCCCTCAATATTCATTAGGCTCTCTATATTTGGAAAAGAATGAACAAAGACTTAAGCTTTGAGGACATCACTTCTTTGAAGTAAAGGAGAGTGTAGAAAAACATGCCTCATTGGTGGATTGAAAGTTGTTTTCCTTTAGAACAGGGGCCAAGGGAGTGTGAAGGTCCTCATAGGTTCCATACTAGCACAATAATTGGTATAGAACTACATGTTCTTGATTTATTTGTGAACTTTATCACAAAGATATGTAGGCTTGTTGGGGAGGCTCTACCTTCCTGGTTGAAGGCACCAACATACTCTTCAAAGTAGGGTTTAGGGCTAGATGCATTAGAGTTAAAACTTATATTAGCTCTCTAAGGGAATGGTGTGTATGTGTGTACGAGTTCTCTATCTTTAGGTGTTTGTTTGTGTGTATCTTGTTGGTCTTGTCACTTGTATCTTTATTTAAGGCATATCCAATATGCCTCTAACCATGGACTAATGGGTTGTGCTTGTAAGGACTCTGAGCTTTGAGACATAGTCCGCCTTGAGTATTCCCTTCCTTGTTAATGCTTCAACACTCTCTGGTGGTGTCAAATGATGTTTTTCAAAGGGTGGCACTGTTACAATCAATGTGACTCTATCTATTATTGAGAGGATTCATAAGTAATTAGTAAAAATTATGATACTTATAATTGTAGAAAAGATTATAATTACAATTATTTTATACACTAGCGTTATGATTACTTCATTCACTCATTATTTAGATCTTAGTTTATTAAAGTTGTCTAACATAGGCATAAAACCAAACTTCGATGATTCTTCTAATGTACCATGTCAACAATGAGATGTTAGCCTTATGATAAAGCTCTTAATTTGGAAAATCCAAGTGACGGGTTTGATTTCAATAGGTAATGCTAAGTTATAAAGTTTTATAATTTTATTTACCACTATTTATAGTTGGATGCTTTGGTGCAAAGTAATTTTCATGGCCTTTGTTGGACTAATGGATTAAAACTTTTGCCTTATAGGTTGCATATTTCATTTCAACCTTTGCACAACTTCTCAATTGTTGTCAATCATTGTAATAAGTTTTGGCACAAATAAGAATCATAATAATTTTGGATGTTCACCTTCAAGAAAATATAGAAGCTTCATACTCTACCTAAAATTCAACATTTTCTTTGGTGTCTTATTCATTAGGTGATGGGATGTAATATCGCATGGGCCGCGATATTGCGTCTGCCGCGATATCGCATCCCCCGTGATATTGCGTCCACAATATCGCGGTGCAGCAGCAAGTCTATAAATAAGAGGCGGCTCTCCCTTGTTTCTCATTTTAGGCCTAGACCGTAGTGAAACTTTGGCAGTTTTACCTCTCCAGAGATAGAATAATTTCCATGTGCCTGCAGTAGGAACTCTAAAGTGAACGGATCTTTATTCAAGCAAATATTGTACTTGAACACAAGTTTGTGTACGAAAATAAAGACGAACTTCTTGGATAAACCTTGCAGGACATGGACTAAGCTAGATAGGACTTTATTTACTATTATTTATTATTTATCATTTAATTGCTTTATTAGTTAATTAAATCTTTCTCAACCCTTCTCCCGTAGTTAAGTGCATTCAGTATGACCGCTTCGAGCAGTGCATTACACTTGGTGATCCCAGCAACAAATAGCGTTTGGTAACCAAGGTTGCATTGGTTTAGAGTGTGAATGGTAAGTGGGAATGAATGCTGATGCTAGGTTAATTAAGGCTTAATTAGTTAGTTAAATTTAGTTAATTAGTCTCTTCACCCTTCACCTTATTAGCATAGGAGATAAAACAGAAAAGATATAAAAATCATATACCTCAGATTTACTTAACCATACAACCATGAAAAATACAAGTAAGTCTGGGAAGACAACGAATGATTAACCTTAAGTGTTCCATGAGGCATGTAGGCACTTAGTCTGCAGAGTTTGACCAGATCACATGTGTAACGCTTGTATTCATATGGTTGAGTGTAGGGGTACCTCGCCACTCATCATAGCACCGTTGCTGTGGACTAAGTGTTTGTGTGCTAAGTAGAACATAGGAAATTATCCACATCGTTGGGAGCTTAAATGAACCCTTAGGGTTAATTAAACAAAAAATTTATATAATGGTTAATCAACACACCGAATAAAATAACAATGTCTTCTTCTTCAAACAAAAGCAATTCACCACCTAGGGATCACACAAGAGACCATCAACAATCTAACACACATAACCAAAATCCGCTAGTTCCTCAGGAATACAGTGTGGTATATATTCATCCCAATGAGTATATATCCAACTTTACTTTTATCCTCCATCAGGATGAATAGCTGCATTGGCGTGATTTGCAAGGTAACATAGTGTTGCCCCCATATCGTGTAGTGCCTAACATGCTCCTCCATGCTCTTGCATAGATCGACTTGACATAGCTATATGCTGAATACATTGTGGAAGATCATAACGTAAGGGACTACCATCCCACAGAAGTTCAATGTCAATGGGACTTGCGGTAGGAGAGTTACCACACATCGTTAAAGGGCAAAGGCCCCCATAATGCTTCGTCTGTTATAAGAGAAGTTAAGGGTGGTGAACCTATCTCAATAGGTTCTCCACAAGAGGATGTTCCCCCTCCTAACAATAGTGAGGAGGTGGGGTATCAGAACCTATGCTCTACAATACACAACCCTGGTTCTGATCCCCATGAATGCCAACTGTTCACTGAGGGAACAAAAGCACATGACAAGGACGGGCATTCTGATGGTCATCATGATTGGGGCCATAGTAGCCGAAGAGAAGGTAAGAAACATCATCATGGCGATGGTTCCCCTTCTTCTTCTCCTTCATCACATCATTCACCCTCTCCTTCCACATCAAGACAAAGTCACAGAGAGCATAACGGTGAGGATAAGGGTAAGCGAGATGAGAGACCTCAATGAGAGAGTCGAGAGAGAGGACAAGGGTAGTCAAGAGAATCAAGGAATGAACGAAGGAAAAGTAGGAAACAACGTAGACATCATAGACGTCATGAGAGAGATGATCATGATGAACCCCTACTAGCAACCCGAAGTATGCTAGACATCATGGAGGCTGTGAGAATACCAATAAGGCATCAAAAAGATAGTCGGATCAAGTGCTTAAACATTAATAATATTTCATGGTTTGAGGGGGGATATAATGCTAATTCGCAAAATCATCTACAGGCATTCCACAATGCCTATGCCTTGTAGAACATAGAGAACGAGTGGTAGAAATTAAAGTTGTTTCCTAGGACACTCATAAAGGAAGTAGAGAATTGGTACCAGTCCTTAGAATTGGAAACCATTAGGAGATGGAGTACGATGTTAGAGTTGTTCAACAATAAATACCAAATGTACTATAGAGTGTCTAACTTGCGTAAGCAGATCCAAGGATGGAAGCAGGGTAATCATGATCCCTTGGATGCTACCATGGGCTGATATTATGCATTGTTACATCGTTTCCTGGGCCATGGTTATGCACAACGGGATCAACTCCACCATCGCGTAGATGGGCTAAGGCATGAAACTAGGAGAACCCTTGGGACATATGCCCAAGGGAGATTATCTGAGCTTAGATCCCATGAAATTCATCGATTGTTGGAGCAAGTAGCCAAAGAAGAAGGGGAGCTACGGAAAAGAGAAAGCACAGAAGAGTACAACCACAATCCCTCCCTTCGAAAGAAGGGAGTAAGATTTTGTAATGAAGAGGATGAGTCACCACTCAAAGAGTTGGTGAATAGAAAAACCTTGTTACTTCAAAAGCTAACAACAGAAGTATCGGCTAAGGTGGATGAAATATGGAGCTCCTTAGATAGAAAAATTAAAGCTGTCCTAAAAATTGTAGAGGAGTCTAAGGAGGAACAAAGTAGTAACCAAGATAAGAAAAAGAGAAGAGATTCAGGCCATGCACATAATAAGGGTAAGGGGAAAATGACTATCTTCGACGAGGCTGTGGATTCTGACATAGACAATTATGGTGGATGTGAGATCTGCCAATATGACCATCCTAAGAGATGTTGCCTAATAATCTCACATCTACAAGAGTCTGGGGTGTATGCACTCAACCCAAGACTTAACATACGGTAGGCACCCCAAAGGTTATCTTATCCCCAAGGTTACCCAAGGCAATTCCACCAACAATTAACATATTATCCAAGTGGAACTCTGCCACAACCTATTAGGCAACATCAGCAATGGCAACACCCACAGTCATGGGGGATGCCACCACCGAGACAACAATACCCTTACCGGCAACCAGATTCGTATGGCTACTACGTGCAGTAGCCGGTTTCTCCAAGTGACTATATGGGTCACGTAACCACACAATGTCACTACCAAGTTCAAGAGTATTTTCAAACTTCCCCTCTTGGAAGAGACACTCTGCATGCATGCCATCCTCCGAATCCATCCACACCTCTTATGCCAGTAGCTCCACCACCAACCACTCCAACAATGCCAAAGGTATTTTCCACTCAACCGCAACAACCCAATGTCACAAGAGCTTCCAATCCTCAATTCTTAGTTGGTCCTAACAATCTTGCACTGAAAGGACCTTTCTTCAGAACCAAAAATCCAACCAAGCCCTCACCCTCACAAGCGGTTGAACATCTAAACACCTCCATACCAAATAGGGTTTCAAGATCCCCTTCAAACCAAAAATTAAGGCTAATGCACACGGTTATGTTAACACATACCATTACCAACTAGATTAAGGTAGGCCACCTTCCCAAGAAATTCCCTGGAAGCCCCCTAATTTATCTCCAAGTCGCTAGGAATGAACCTTGTAAAGCTCTTCTGGACTCAAGTTCCGAAGTCAACCTAATATCGCAAGAGATGTACAAAGCCTGGAACCTACCTCCACTAAAGAAGAGTAACATTTGACTTGAGCTGGCTGACCATTCTATCACTATCCCCTTGGGACTAGTGGAGGACATCATTACCACTATTTGTGGATGGTCATATCCAGTGGATTTCCTAGTGATCCAAGTAACTAACAGTAAGGGGAACTTCCCAGTAATAATGGGAAGAGCGTGGCTAAGTATGATTGATGCACTCCTAGGAATTTGCGATCTTTCCCTAGAAATATCCAAGAAAAATACTTTTGGAAAGATTGAGAGGAAGAAAGTTCCTTACATCGCATACAGTGACACCGGGTGCCATTGCGTGCAAAAATCATGGGTTATGCATGGCTTAGCATTACCTGCATGCAATAGGTGTGCACAATAAGCTAATATACAAAGGTGCCTGTATGCAGCAGCCACATGACAAGAGGACACCCTATGGCGAATGGCTGATCAGGAGAGCAACTCAATAACATGCATGGAATTAACTGAGGGAATAACTAGTGCTTATATTAGAAGCACAAACACACTTGAGCAAGTTCATTGCCAACTTCCCAACCTTAGCCTCGAAAAAATCAACTGGGGAAAGTTGGAAATACCTGAGAAATTTAAACAAGAGCCCCTTGATCTGAAACCATTGCCCACTGGTCTAGAGTATATGACTCTCAAAAATGGAAAACCAGTAATTATCAATGCAAAACTTATCCCTAAGCAAAAGGAAAGCCTATTGGAAGTAATAAATAAATGGTCAACAACCTTTGCCTGGTCATACCCCAAAATAACTGGAATAGATCCTAGGGTATGCCAGCATAGGATTTACATGGACCCCTCCATGAAGCCTCGAAAACAACCACAGAGGTGATTGAACCCGAAATTGAAACAAGTAGTAAAAGAAGAGATAGAACAGCTCCTCAAGGCCGGTTTCATTTATTCCATTGTTGATAATGAATGGGTTAGTCCTCTAGTAATCATGCCTAAGAAGGGAGGCAAATGGAGGGTATGTATAGATTTTAGGCTATTAAACATGGCAACATTTAAAGATCATTTTCCATTGCCGTTCGTTGACCAAGTCTTAGACACTATAGCGGGGCATCGCTACTACAGTTTTCTGGATGAGTATAGTGGATATAATCAAATATGAATAGCACTAGAAGCCAAAACGACATTCACCAGTCCCTGGGGAATGTTTGCATATAAACAAATGCCATTTTGCTTGTGCAATGCCTCTGCCACGTTCCAACATTTAGTCCTAAGCATATTTCAACAACAAATAGGAAACGGAGTGGAAGTATTTATGGATGACTTCTCCACTTATGGGACAAGCTTTGATCAAGCCCTAGACTGATTAGAGCAAGTGCTAAAATGATGTGTTGAAACCAACCTAAAGCTCAACTGGAAAAAAAGCCACTTGATGGTTCAAGAGGGCATAGTATTGGGGCATAAGATTTCATAATCAGGGATAGAGGTGGATCTGGAAAAGGTAAAAGTCATCCAAGGAATCACCCGAAAACCAAAAACTATCAAAGACATTCGGTCATTCCTTGGACACACTGGCTACTATAGGAGATTCATCGAGAACTTCTCCAAAATTTCCAAACTGTTGGTGGAATTAACGAAGAAGGATGCACCATTCGAATGGACCAAGGAATGTGAACGAGCATTCCAAACCTTAAAATAGAGGCTTGTGGAAACTCCCATTCTACAAGCCCTTGGCTGGTCCAGACCATTCCATATTATGACCGACGCATCCAATTATGCCTTAGGAGTTGTACTGACACAGTTAAATGAACAAAAATGCCCTTATTACATCCACTGTGCAAGTAAGAGTATCACCGGTGCACAATTCAACTACACAACTACAGAAAAGGAATCAATGGCTATAGTGTTTGCACTGGACAAATTTATGTACTATGTATTGGGCTACAAAGTATACATCCATACGAATCATAGTGCAATTAAGTTCCTCATGAACAAGCCAACGGTTAGCCCATGTATCATACGTTGGTTAGTAATCCTTCAGGAGTTTGATTTAACAATAGTAGACCGAAAAGGCACCGAGAATAGATTGGTTGCTCTGTCATCAAATGAGTTGCACAAGGAACATAATAAACAACATCATGACTTAAGAATTTGAAGGGTTAAGTATCAACCAGGAGACAAGGTCCTTTACTAGAACCCCACGCATTTACCAGAACGTACAAAATTTTAAACATTGTGGGAAGGACCCTACATTATTCATACGACCTTTCCCTCAAAAGCCATGACAATATACAAGCCGGAAAGCCCTGACAAGAGATTACTGGTCAATGTGCAACAAACCAAACCCTTCCATGAACCAAGGACAACTAGTGCAAATTATACCTCTGATAACGAACAACCCGACTCTTTATTTCGAATCTCTCCCTTTCCATTTAGTCATGGGGGAGATGGCCACCTATGCTAATCATTCGGGGTCCTCAATTCTTTTTCGTTTTTGTTTTACACATTTTTGTTTTGCAAATTTTTGTCTTACAAATTTCTTTAACTTTTCTTGTTTTTGTTTTATAACATCGTTATACTTTTTCATTTCTTGTGTGTGTGTGTTATCCATCTTGTCAAGTTTGTCATTTAATAAGTGTTCTTCATAATGGTATGAACTGTTTTCCATTTGATTGCTAATGTTGGTTTTTATCTTTAAGTTATGATGTTGATACTAAGATATGTTTCTTTTAATATAGCAGGCAATGAGTCCATGTCATCCACACATTGACAAATTTCTATGGTCTCTCTTGGCTTGGAACTGTACAGTCCCTTTCTAAATAAGAACTATAATGAATCGGTGATTGGGCATTTCTCAAACTAAGGAAGGACTTAAGGCTTGAAAAGGGTGTGACTTCAAGGGAACTTGGTGCATTTGTGTTGGCCATTCTCTTGGGTGCTTGGATGTTTTCTTCTTAAGTTTTCTTACCATTTCGACGTTACTCACTTATCGGGAAGCTGAGCAAATAAAAATAAGAAGTCTTTGCATGGTGTGGTTCTCATGCATAAACACATAAAACAAAAAAAAAGGAAACTAAGAATTCAAAGCACACCCCTTAGACGAAATAATCACTTGGGCTACAAGCACTGGTTATGGAACTAAAATAAAAATGTTCCCTCTAACTAAGGCCCTTCTCGCTTCCTATTCTCTCCTCATTTGTTTCGTCGGAATGGTGGTGGCTGTTTGAGGGATGCATTCTTGTTACTTTGAGAGGATGAATTGGCTGAATGCATTGATGTGAAGTCACTGGATGTGGTTTTTTTGAGGTTGGACTTGGAATGGGATCTACTAAGTCACATTAATCAT
>MNCI01013788.1:155566-180323 GCA_015680685.1 Gnetum montanum | reverse complement strand
ACAATGAAAGGCGCAATCTTGGCGTTGGCAACATCAGACTTCTTCTCTCTTCTCTCTCAACTGCCAAATAAGGCCTAATGTCAAATGTATAAAGTGTTCACTCTTGTTGTCGTGAACACCATTTTTGTCTTGTCTTGTAATGATGATCCGTTCACATGTCATCCCATCCACCATTAGTTCCATTCAAGCCAATAATCCCATACCTTCCTAATATTTTGTAAGGAACTCGAGGATGAGTTTTCATTCAATCATGGGGGTATGATGGGATGCAGTATCGCATGGGCCGCGATATCGCATCCCCCGTGATATTGTGTCCACGATATCGTGGTGCAGTGCCAAGTCTATAAATAAGAGGTAGCTCTCCTTTGTTTCTCATTCTAGGCCTAGACCATAGCGAAACTCTGGTAGTTTTACCTCTCCAGAGATAGAATAATTTCCATGTGCCCGCAGTAGGAACTCCAAAGTGAACGGATCTTTATTCGAGCAAATATTGTACCTAAACACAAGTTTGTGTACGGAAATAAAGACGAAATTCATGGATAAACCTTGCAGTATATGGACTAAGCTAGATAGGACTTTATTTACTGTTATTTATTGTTTATCATGTAATTGCTTTATTAGTTAATTAAATATTTCTCAACCCTTCTCCCGTAGTTAAGTGCATTCAGTACGACCGCTTCGAGTAGTGCGTTATGCTTGGTGATCCCAGCAACGAATAGCGTTTGGTAACCAAGGTTGCATTGGTTCAGGGTGTGAACGGTAAGTGGGAATGGATGCTGATGCTAGGTTAATTAAGGCTTACTTAGTTAGTTAAATTTAGTTAATTAGTCTCTTCACCCTTCACCTTATTAGCATATGAGATAAAATAAAAAAGATATAAAAATCATATACCGCAGATTTACTTAACCATACGATCGTGACAAATACAAGTAAGTCTGGGAAGACAACGAATGATTAACCTTAAGTGTTCCATGAGGCGTGTAGGCACTTAGTCTGCGGAGTTTGACCAGATCATGCATGTAACGCTCGTATTCATATGGTTGAGTGTAGGGGTACCTCACCACTCATCACTAGGGTTTGCCTATTGGCAAATGCCTTGAATATCTTAGGGTTCATACTCCTATTTGCCATCTCTTTGAAGTTACAAATGATTTTATTCATATTTTTTTGGCAATGTTTTTTTGCTCAACACACTTGGATATGGGCGTGCAAAGTTATTCCAAATTGTCAGCTATAGTAAGATGATATTTTTTCTTGGCTTGTTTCCTATTACTTCCATGAATTTCAGATTTCTTTGGAATATTATTAGGCTTATTGTTCTCTTTCATATTTAGAAGCATAGATGCAATATCATTTTTCACAAAATAGAATATTCAAATATTGATCATCTGATTATTGCAAAGAAATCGTAGATTTTCTACCTTGTCCATTTTCAAATTATATCCCAAGCTCCAAAGGTTTAGTTAAAGATTGATTAGTTGATTCATCTTTTATAGCCTTGGTTTAGATTTACGAGCAATAGAGGCTATAGTGCAAGTAACCTTATTCAACACAATTTTCTACAAGGAATATCTTCTTTTTAATTTTGGTTGTCATCTACTTTATTTAATTCTTTCTTCATTCTACTTGTACTACTAATTACTATCAATCTTTGGTGAGAAGTGAATTTCCAAAAGGGTGCTTCTTTCTTCTATTATTGGCCTGATTGTAAGGATGAATTCCTAAGTAGGCATCCCAAAATCCATTGAGTCTTTCCTTTAGTGTCATTTCTATCTATTCTATTGGATACTAGTGTATTTTTTATGGTTTCAATTTGGTTTGTTAGATGCTACATGTGTACTTGATGCTATATTTTAATTAATAAAACTTTTTTTTAGGGTCCAACAAACCACCACTGTATCTTGGGATGTACCAACATTTCAATTATTTTAGGTTCCACCACAACTCCTGCTCCTCCTCCCTCTAATGTATCATCTTGGCTATATGTCTTGAGGTGTACTTGTTGTCAAAATATTTTGGGTTTGGACACCCCTTTATCATGTTGCCTACAGGTCTAGAGATACCTATGATCAAATTGTTTGATGTAACAATGAGCTGTTAGCTTAGTGGTAAGACTCCTTGGAACCTCAAAGTTATAGTTCAATTCTTGTTGGTAATGTTACTGCATAAAATTGGAATTTTACTATATGTCGTAAGGGTAAATATTGTTAAAAAAATGTTTCCAATTTAACAATGAAGTGCTAGCTTAGTGATAAGACACTTGATTTGGATTCGAAACCTAACAATATCTCAATCATTATTTTAATTTGCAAAGCGAAAATATATACTCATCTAAAATTTGACAATTTATTATAAAGAACGTAACAAACTGATTTAAGGCTTTAAATTATAAAAGGTGATGCTTTCATTCGAGGACAACCATGATCGTTGACTGGTTCATCACAGTTGACGAATTGTTATCATTCAAACTGGGTACGTATTTTTATCATACTAACTGAGTTGACAGCGCCAGCGCGTATTTCGCCGACGTTTCTTGATTGAGACTGGTAGCGATCGTTACGGTGGGAGATGATTCAAGAAATCTAGTCTAACCAGTCGATGTGCTCTGTATCCTGCATGCTTAGGCTGTATGTTAGGTGTAGGAGTTTGGGGAAGAAGAAAAAACAACAAAACAAATAACGCATGAGCAGAATTGGATAAACGTGTGTTGCAGAAGCTGCCATGTGTGATCTAGACCTCGGTACATTGTAGTAGGTATTACATCAATGCCAAAGCTATCGATTCTAGTGACGTTTTCTTCACGTGGGTCATCGGACTTGCATTGATGCCATTCTTGCCTGCCTTCAGTTTATTTCCTTAAGTTTCTGCTGGCAATTTGGTCGAATTTCCCATAATTTCACGTATCGCGAAGGAGGAAGCAAAATTGAAAGTTGGGGTGGAGAACAAAGGTACTTTCTGTGTATGTTTTGTTCCCACTCTCTCCTTTCAGTTCAATCGATATACTTGGATAAGTATCGATGGTTTTCTGCTGCGTTGGTTGTAAGGTTGCACTTGCTACTTGGTGGTAATTCAAAATCTTGGTAGTATTCAAGGCCTTGTCGAATGTAGCTTCTAAACTATGTTGCATGAAGTTATTTGCAAAGAGACCAGAATTCTGAAATCGAAATCGAAACTGAGGTTTTTTATCGCGTCCTTAGACCTTCAGGATCAATTGAAAGAGGACATATACATAATAGGCTTACCAAACAAGGTTACCAAGTTTCCTTTATGCTATTTTAAATAGGTCAACTAAACTATTAACTGTAATTTCCCATTTATGCCGGCTTTTCTGGAGAACAGGAATTATAAAATACACATCAAGTAATGCGTATTCCACCGTATCCACTAATAGTTCAAAACGGTCTTGAAGTTTTTTTACCAGACGTCATCCTTTCCTTCCTTGGTTTTTCGGTAATAATAATAATAATAATAATTAATCTTTTTAGGTATCAGGGTCTGCTTTAACTAGAAAAGTCTAGAGTGCTTTGTTTTTTTTTTTCAAAATTATATTTTTAAAGAGGGGGCAAGACAGTTAAGCTGAAAAATTACACGTGTTTTGATCCAAATGCCGTCGTTCAGCTAAATAACCTTCAAACACAATTCAGTATTGATTACACACATTTATTGTTTTTAAATGTCGAATAACCCGGACATTGGTAATTGTGGTGCAATGTATTTATAGTTCTTATCCTGCAAAATTTTCTGAATGCTTTTTTTCCACCCTTATGAATAGGTAAAAAGAAACAATGAAATGCTTTTTTTCTCTCCTGGTGCCCCCCCTGGGTTGGGGGAGCACCCCCTCTTCCTTTTTTGGGTGGGTACCCCCTCCCTGGGTTCTCCCTCGATTTTTGAGTTTGTTTCTTGGTTATAACATGTTTAATAGGATGCTGAATTTTTTGTGACTTAGGGGTTTTTTCCTCCATTGGCCCACGATTTGTAATCTCCTGTACTATAGTCTTTCTTTCTCAGTAATATAATCCCGAATATTTTCTAAAAAAAAATAATTTTTTTTAACGAGGATAAAATTGGTTTGTAAAAGCATGCTAGCTTTAATGTTTCTGTCTAATCCCCAGCAGCAATAACCAGTGTGTTCATTCTAATAATCTGATTGCACTTTCTTTCTACTAGCACAGATCGCTGATTTCTGCGGTGCACACTAATTGCATGTTTAATTAAAAACCCATGCACAGACCAGTCACTTATCACTGTCTGATGTTTTTTGGAAAGAAAACAAATGAAAGTTAGAATATGGTATTTTTGAATAATTGCTTAACCGCTCTTGTACAATGACTCGGAGGTTCCTATGCTTGCTTTTTAGGAAATTCTACTTCATTGTATTTTCTGCTGCCTTTTGTAGAGGCAAAGTTGCAAGGGACCAACACATGGTTATTAATGGCGGAACAACCATTTATGTTTTTTTTTAACATATATTTCTTGTTCTGAACACAAGTAAATTGCTAATTATTTTTCTTGTTACTAACTGTTTATATTTTCTGTTTTTTAAATGTCTTCGCCCATATCATATTTCAGTAATCTTGAAGAGAAGGGTTACATATTGCCCTCTGCTATGGAATCGGAAATGATGTTGCATGAACAGCTTCAAGAGTTATCTGTGGAATTTTCAGAGGAGTTGCAAGGTATGACTGTTATTGTTGTTATGTTTTGTAGAAAGGTCAATTTTGTTGATATTGTACCTATTAAGCCACTTTTTCCTGCTGATGATTAGTAGCTAAATATGATTTTTGTTCGCCAAAGATGCTGCAGCTCAATGTGAGTGTCATCTGGAGTTTGGTCTATGATGTTTTTCTTTGAGTAATAATACGTGGTATAGAGAGATTAATACTCAGTGGAATTGATTCTTGTTTATTTTGAACTATGAGATTTTGCACGTGGTTGCTGCCACACAGTATATATCAAGTAGTTACTACTTGGTTATGCTAGACATAAACAGTAAAGTCTATGTTAAATCATAACATGGTAGTTTTTTTGAGTGAATAACTAACGATTTATAAATATAGATTCTTGCTTCACTGAAAAACTGTAATAAAAGATTTTCACTCAACCTAATTCTATGTTGTTACACATTTCAATGTTAATAGAAAGATGCAATTTTTGAAGTGTTTAAAAGAAGAGTTGTATATGTTAATGAGAAAAGCTTTACATGCAAAATATCAATGGAAGTATTGTATTAACTGTGAAGTCATATACAAAACTTCTCCCTGCACAAGAAATCTGTCAAAATATGGATGAGCAGAGTGTACAACTGCGTTTTCTAACAAAAATTAGTTTTTGACATAGTTACCAAATTATATTAGCACTTCAACAGGCAAGGGCCAAATCAGCAAATTTTACGTCTAAATAAATTTTGATAAAAAACATATCATTCAAATAATCACAGTTCTATCTAACAGTATGAGAAACAAAGAATAAACTATCAATTTTTTGTGTTAAAGTATATGAAATCCGGAACACAGAAAAGGGCTAGATTTTAACAAAATTGTGTCAGTTTTATTCATTATTATTTTTACGCTATGTTATTTTTGGACAAAAGCTGTTATGTTATTGGTGTTTTTGCATTGGTTATTTTTGTTTCATTAGTATTAGAATTTGTAATTATGTGAAATTAAACATTAAGGTTAATTTGGAAAGATGGTCCCCTAACCTATCATGATCTTGAATTGCAAATTTCTAATGTGTATTGTTAGAACTAGCAATCTGCTATCCATGCCTTTCATGTTTCAAGTCCTGAATGTGTCTAGAGAATTCCTGAATGGAATGAATTTTCTTCTTTATTTTAATTTGCAGTCATTTTGAAGGCATTAAAACGAGTTGCAGAAGGAAAAGCTCGTGCCTTAGAAGATGCTGCCAAATGGAAGAGAAAATATGAAATTGAAAAATTACAGAATCTGCAGCTTCAAAACAAGGGTTAACTTTCTTCTTAGATTTGATACTATTGTTCTTCAATTGTGTTGTTTTTAATTGCTCAATATCACATGCTAAAGTTTAGGACAAATTTTTCTTCATTTGGTGTTTGGATTAAGAAGTTAAAGAAAATATATTCTAAATAAATTCAAAGTATTGCCACGAATTACCAGGGATATTAGAGAATAGAGACTAACCAAAGGCTAAGTGCTCATCCTGCCAAGGCGAGGTCCTAGGGGGGTTGGTGGATGAGCAAAAACCTAACCTATTTTTAATTGACTGTGCTGAGGCTTGAACCTAGGTCTTATAACTTGTGAAACAAGCACCTTACCATCATTCCAAATGATGATGATTCTATGTTTACAAAATATAAAGATAAAAATAAAAATGGAAGCTCTCACATGTATGTTACAACTTATTTAATTTTGTGAGTTATGAAGATGGGTAAATGAATCAAATTCTGTAATATACATTCTTGTCCAAACCTTTTACTGCAATTATCATACTTTCTCTAGGTTGTTTTCAATACCTTCTAAAAACTGATAATATTGTTCCACTTAAAGTTCAAAAGTCAAAAAATCACATGCCAATCCTATAAAGACTTTGGCATTATAAAATGCTAAATTGTGGCCGTCAACATTTATTCCAGATATGAGTGATCATAGCATAATGCATAAAGATAATGATTACAATTCTCAGAAGAATTTTTGCAAAAAAAAATAAAATAAAAAAAATCTACTAATTATTGTTTATCCTTGTTTCATTAAGTTATCTATAGTAGAAATTTTCTTCAAGACAAAGAAACTAAGCACCATAACCAAAACTCATCACCGTATGAGATTTTGTAAAATGATGTTCATCTATTTATGTTTTTTTCAGCAAGATTCCATGGTGCTGAAGTGTGCTGCTGAAGTATGCTCTCTTTTAGAATCCTTCTATATATGGTCTAAATACTTTGCCTTCATTACTTCACCCACATCAGATCCTCATTCATAATATTGTATATCAACTTCCCCAAAAGCGGCATTTTTTTTAAATAGTTTACTTTTTAAAATCCAATTCTAGGATTTTTCCATTGATAACGGACATTTATTCCAATTTGAAAGGTGAATCTCTTTCCAACTTCACGATCCTACTAGAGAACTTCTTGCTCCAAATTTTCTTTAACTATCTCGCTATGTATCCAAAATTATGGTATTACATAATATTGGAGCTGATTAAATATAGCTCTGAATTAATTGTAGTCTGTCAGACGTTATCACAATCTGATAGGTGAATCTCTTTCTACCTTCAGGATCCTACCAGAGAAAATTTCCCTCCAGTTTTTCTTAACCATATCCCTCGGTGTCCATAAGCATGATATCAAAAATAATTTGGAGCTAATTATTTGTAACCTTGAATTAATTGTAATCTGGCAGCCATAGTAATATTATTACTACACTAGGTAACGAATTCCAAAACTCCAATCCATAAATTTTCTTAATCCCTTCTGTGAAATAACAATCAACCTAAATATTTGTTTGGAAGATTAGCCCATTCACATCTCAAAACATTACCAACATTTTGTTTTTCCAATCGATGAAAATTAAAAAGATAGTGCTTTCTTCAAAATTAATCTTTAAAGCCTCATAGTTCAGGAAAACACCCTGAAACATGCCAAAACATCCAAGAGTCATCCTCAACAAAATCAACATAAGAAGACACGTAGCATGTAGGGTAGAACAAGGGGATCAGAAGAGGTGTCTCTACACCACCAGGCTCAAAACTAGGCCTTACGAACTAAAAAACAAATACCTTACTATAATTCTAGATGATGGCCCCCAAATTTGGCATTACCTAAACTAACTAATTCAACCATGTACACACAAAGATTTTGATAACAGACAAAAATAGCCATTCCCACTTTTAGAAACCTTGCATCAATATTGTTGCATAGATACCCATATAGCTATGATTGTTATTATGCCCAGCAATTTTTCTTTTATTTTGTAGACTGCAAGATATATTTATTATGAATTTTCTTTTATTTCTTTTATATCTAACCTTGAGGTAGGGTAATTATTTGGAAATAGTTGAGATATGATCTTTAACTTGTGTTTTCCTTGCATCTAATGTTGCAGCTGAAGGACACAGGGTGGATGGAGACGTTGCAGCTGATGCATTTGTAAAAGATGAAGTATTAGAAGGTGTATCTGAGAGTTCTGAGGGATGCGTACTTCCTGAAAATCAAAATAGTAATTGTTGTATAAAAGATGGTATCTGCGCTGAAAAAATTCTATGGAAGCAAAATTCTGAGTGTGGTTCAGATGCTGTACCACGTCCTCTCATTGGAAAGGTGTTTTCATAGAGTACTACATTATTTTAATTCCTCAAATTATTTCTTTCTTGGGTTCTATTATTATGCATCATAAAAGGGGTTCTCTTTGTAATTTAGTAGTGTGACAGGATTCTTTGCTTGTTCCCTTTTAATGAAAAACTGGAATTCCACCTAAAACTATTGCTTATCTTCATTTTTTCTTATGTCAACCTAAGTATATTTCCTGCCAGAAATTTTTTTTGAGAAGAATTCAGGTCATTATATTGGTATAAAATCCGTAGGTAACTATGTACAACCAAAAGTGGGGGAGGAAAAGGCCCTATCTCAGTGTCTAGGGGATGAACATTCCCCTAACTGACACAGACCTTTGACAAGCCTGCTCCAGGCACCCAGGCAAAACAAACATCCATTGAAACCAACAGATCCACTAGTGGGAGACATCCCGAACGTCAACACTGCAATAAGCAGAAAACATAAACCATGCCCCACCAGGGAGGGCAAACCATGGAGAAAGCAGCCCCTAACCCAAAAAAAGGAGCAACGGACCCCACATAGCACACAAGAAAGAACAGTGGCAACCCTACATCGGTCTAGGCAGCCTAATACATCGGCATAGAACCCTCTCCTGGGCATGTATCGTATCTAGGACCACATGATGCCTCTCAGTGTCAATGAAAGTAGCAGCCTGTTGGAACTCCTTGAATTTCTCCTTCTTGTGTATGCATTCCTTTGCATCTCTAGTGCTGTCTGGATGAAGGTTTGCTGCCTTCCTCCTAATGTACCTGTGCAAGGCATGCTATGAAGTATTATGGTTGACCTTCATGATGAAGTAAGGGCATTTGTCCTCTTGAAGCCAATGCCATGCGTTGACCTCATGGGCCTTGTCCTACTGCTGTTGCATCTGCTTAGTTTTAAGTCTGTCTCTGTCTCTTTGCTCTTGCTTCTCAGCTTCCTAAGCATATTTGTTCCTGTTTCTCCTGCTGCATTTCAGCTTTGAGATGGTTGCGTAGTTCCTCTTCGAGTTCAATCTTAGTAGCCACCTCCCACAAGTCCCGCCGTCTCTTCTATTCTTTAGCCATCTTAGTATGGCCTAGCTCTGCTTGCTCCATTATGCACCAGACCTTCTCTCCCTCGCCTGTCAATTTCCTGCCAGAAATTGACTATTCACAGTTATTACCTTTAGTGATGACCACATGGAAGCCTAGGAATGATGTAGGGTACAAAATCACACAGATTACAAGAGAATATGGTTATATGGCACACTTTTAAAGTTAGAATAATGTAATTTGCAACAAAGTTTTTATTCTTTGTCACATGAAATAGATTTGTGGTTTCTACGTGAACACTGCTCTGCTGCTGCTGTCTAGTCTTCATCTCTCGTTCTCTCTCATATTTTCTCCTTCTTCCTTTAATTGGTTTCCTATGTTTTTTTTTCAAGCATGGATTTAAGCTCACCTATAAAACTTGCTTTTATCCGTGGTTCTAGATGGTCGTACCTCTTCATGATGGGTCACGATTTCTTTTATCATATGAATAAAATATTTGTTTTCACAAAACCTGGATAGACTCACTCTACTGACATTTTATACGTTGCCTATTCCAAATAATCAGTGTTGAAAATCATACAATGTTCTATCACACCCATGCTTTTGCTTAATTAAAACACTTTAATTTTACTGGAAGAACTAAATGAGCAAAGTCATTCCCCATACGTCTTTCAAGGTATCGTCTATTTGAAGGTTGGGGAAATTGCTCTCTTGCAAGAGGTTTGGTTAGTTCATCTCGTTCGTATTTTTTAGTTTGATCATTTTTAGTGCATTGACTGGGCTTACCTTGGACTTTATTGTTGTTTGATAACCATAAAATATAGTGATCGGTTTTAGGATATTAATGTTTTTTTTTTAAAATTGTTGTAACATCCTCAGGAAGTATTTCAGGTATTTCAAAGAGTGCTCAATATATTCAGCCTTCATAGATGACACTGAGAGTGATACTGCTTATTATTTTGCAGCAGCACCAATTGATCTTTGTACTCCTAATTTGAAATAGAAAATTATTGCAGTGATATATTTAAGGATATTTGTCATGGTTTTATCTTTTGTGACATCCTAATAATCTGTAACAGCACTGCTTTGGGGAAGCACCAGTTAGCACCACCCAAGAGTCCTAAAGTAGCCAAATGTTCTAGAATGGAGTGAAGGTGGACTACACATCAAAGTCATCAAGAACTTGCAAGCATAGTATATGTACACAACTCACATGCCACACATTAGTCTAAGGGTAGGGGTGCTGCGAGGATGCCTTTATAATCATATAAGTGACTGAACTAATGCAACATACACAACATACTTAAGAGCACTAGCATACATGTCAGGCATCATTTTCTTAAGAGAGCTAAGATGCATTCTTACTCTAACACACTTAGCCCTAGGCTCCACTTTGTAGAGAAGGTTGGTGGCCCAAGTATCAGAGCTAAAGCTCCTTGACAAGCCAACATATCCTTTTGATGCAATACACAAAGGAATTAGGGCCATGTAGTTCTTTGGTGATGCTTAAGATAACATGGAACCTGTAAGGATCTCCACACTCCACTGACCCCTGTTCTAGAGGGAAACAACATTTGATCCACCGACAAAGCATGTTTTCCTACATTATGTAACTCATTTTTTATAATAGTTAATATTGGACCTACATAGTTGGGAATTGGGATGAATATGATGTTATTTACTCACATTGTTTCACATGTTTGTATCATCATCATTACGATCCTAGCCTTGTCTCAATATGATTTCAGATGTTTATATTATTATTTTACAATCTGTACAGCTATCCAATTTTGCATCATATATAGTTTTTCAATAGTTCTTTAATTTTCTTATTTTGTCTTTGATTAATTTAACCATAGATTAATTGTATGCCACATCAAAGTTCATTGGCACTCAATTTTTTCTACACTAGTTCAAGAGTTTCTTTTGACATATTGCTTATCAAGATAGATACAACATTATTGTTTAGTGCAATAATTCACCTATAGGTTTTTCATCTTTTGTTCACAATTTACGATTTGCCACAATCTCAATGATCTCAATGCTACATGCATAACTTGTTAGGACCTACTAACAATAACAAAATTTTTGATTAGAAACAAATATTAGCACAATGAAAACAAAACCAACTAGACACCTGACACCTACGTTCTCTAAACCCCACATAGCCACAACCCACTTTCGAATCAAGTCAATCTTAGGCCAAACGCCCTTAGACATAAAAAACGACCAATATGGCTGTGTTCGGTAGTTTGAATGCCCTCCAGTGGCAAACTCTGAACCTCAATCCACAAGGAGTCATTTGTTCGGACTGATGACCCAAAGAATTGGCCCTATTGCCCATCACCCCATAGTCTTTCGCTTTGACCACCCCCCTGTCTAAGGCGTCCCCAACCACCGAGTTGCTTCTGTCAAAGCCCATGCCAGAACCAGACCCAGCTCTGGTGCCCACGACTACTCCACTTCTGGACTTGCCTCTAGTTCTTGCTCCAGCTTCCATTTCAAATTCTGGTGTTCTCTCACAACAAAGTTAAATGCCTTAGTAAAATCTATAAAGATATACTATTGATGCATCAATCCTTAGAAGTATGAAAAGTAGAAAAGTCCCACCTTATCTACATATTAATGTTAATGAGGGAAAACTATTTTTGGTTGAGAGGCTAACTACCAATTATAATCAAAGAAGCACAATTGGCTGGAGAGGCGGGTGATGAAAGCAAGGGCGATGGGCAAAATGGCAGCAGGATGAGAGGTGCGGGTGATGTAGGAGGGGAGATAGGTGTGTCGAATGGCCCAGAGGAGGGTGCGGCCAGGAGGGCGTTGGGCATTGGGGGAAAATCTAGAGGGCGGGTGGGCAACTCAGGGTTTGACGCTTGTAAGTGCGAGTGTGGGACGATGTGCCTAAAGGTCAGACGATTGTTGATGGAGGTGGTCTAGGTGTTGCAGCTGTGCCTACTTGGCAAGTTTGTTTTGGATGGTGTCTAGCCCAAAATGGATCTCATTCATAGATGGGCCAAGGTAGCTTGGGGTTTGGAGGAGCTGATTGTGCATAGCCTTGCTGATGATAGGCTGCTCTTTGTTTTTTAAACATGTTGCTGACTGAGAGTGGGTGTTGCTGGGGGGGGCGGGGGGGACTGTGGTTTTATGGGGCACAAGTTTTGGCATTGGCACTATGGAGGCTGAGTGTCCATCGGGATGCCAATCTCTTTGACCAAGTGTTGATTTGGATTAGGGTCATGGACCTGCCCCTTGAGTTCTGGTCTATCAGGTTTCTGAAGTTGTTGGTCGGACTATTCGGGGAGTTCATCAAGTTCAATGCTTTCATGGCATTGATGGATCGTATGGGTTATGCATGATTTTGCGTGTGGCATTTGCTAGGGTCCAAAGACCAGGTCAAGAAAGTGGTTCTATACATGGAGGACAGGGAGGAGTGGATCCGGGTTCACTTTGAAAATTTGTCATCTTTGAAGGATCTAAAGAAAGCAGGGGTGTGCTTGACTTGTGGAAAGGGGCACCCCATGAAGGATTGTCGGCTGCTTAGTAAGGAATCCCACGGGGGTTGGACTGTGGTGGGGAAAAAAGGGAAGGTCGTGAAGCTGGTTGACTAGGACCGATAGACGCTAATGGGGGCCATAACAGGGGGATCATGGGGCTGACCCAAGATGCCTAGGAGGGGTAGACGATGCATGGCCCAAAAATGACCCATCTCGTGACCTTGGTGGGATGGTGGATTAGCTGGAGAAACATGCTTTGGAAATTGGTGGGGGTCTAGTGGAATCGGGGGTGTAGGTGGTTGTGGTGGTGACCTGTTCACCACCATTAGGGAGGTCGCTGAAATGTACACCTACCAGGCAACCCTTGGAATTACCATTGTTGGGGGAGTGGATCATGCTTTGGTGGGGCTCATCTAGGCCAAAACTGGTGGAGTTAGCTATGACCTAAACAAGGCTGTAGGACGACATGGAATACTGTAAAAGAAATAAATTGGGTTGGCCAAGTGCGTCAACAGTGCGGAAGAGGCTGATGCAGTTGGAGATGGACCTTAGGGTGCAGAGGACCCTCAAGGAAGTCTATCACAGATGTACGTCTGTGTCTCCATGAAGATTTTGTCCTGGAATTGCAGGGGATAGGGTACCCCTTACAAACAAAATACCCTGAAAATGATTATTTGGAGTGAAGGATGTGATGTTGTCTACGTATAGAAAATGAAGTTGTAGGCAGCTAAAGAGAGTTTGTTGCGGTGGGAGGGATGGAATCTGCTAATTGTCCAACGTAGGGGATGTGTTGGGGGGCTTGCTATCTTGTCCAAATTACCTACCAACTAGATGGATAGTTTGCAATGGACTTAGACGGTGTACCTTCCCCTACAATGGGTCTAGCTAACCAAAGTTTATGGGGCATAGGGTTAGGAGGCGAGGATACAGGAACTCCAAAGAGTCTTGCTGGTGGTGCCTGACACAGACCGATGGTTGTTGGTGGGGGACTTCAATCAGCACCTATATCCTTGGGAGAAAACGAGCCTAGATTCTACGGATTCGCCTAGCAGTGTGGAGTGCACGGAGTTCTTGCTGAGGCATGGCTTAGCGGATTTGGAAATTGAGGGTTGCAGATTCACTTGGAGTAATAGAAGACGGGGGCATAATCGGGTTCAATCTAAGATTAATAGAGTCTGACTGAGTATGAGCTTGCTGTTGGAGCTGGATATCTGGGTGACTGAGGCAGGCTTCTGACCATTGGTCGATTGTATGTTGGCTCGGTGGGGGGTCGGGCTCGACGCCTTGGCCTTTCTAGTTTGAATAGACATGGTTGAGTAAACCGTGGCTCCAACCGCTAGTTCAGAGCATTTGGTAGCATTACCTTGAAGCTTGGGATTTGAGAGACTTTCTAACAAAGGGGCTAAAGGCATTGAAAAATCAGATTAAGATCCGAACATCAGAGGAGAAATATGGTTTCCAGACATACAAACAGCGGCTGCAGGTAGATCTAAGAAAGGTGTAAGCGAAGCAAGAGGCGGGCGTTGATCTGGCAGAGGAGGAGTAAGACCTACTCTACGAACTACAGGCGTTGGACAAGGAGGAGGAAGAGTATTGGAGGCAGAGGGCCTGAGTGTCCTAGCTCAAGGATGGGGATAGGAACACGTGTTCCTTTTTTGCTACTGCCAAAAGAAAGGGGAATTTGAAGTGCAAAATTCATACACAGGTTGTTGGTACCATGGCTAGTGAGCAGGAAATTGCAGATGGCCTTAAGGATTACTGGGTCAATGTCTAGCACAAGCGGGAAATGGTGTCGATTTTGGTGCCGGTGCAGTGAATGGTGTTGGGGGCTGATAACTAGAAGCTTATGTAGCCTTTCACTAGGGCTGAGTTGCAAGCAGTGCTGTGATCAATGTAGCCTAACAAGGCGTCGGGGCTCGATGGTTGGTTGGTTGAGTTCTTCAGAGAATTTGAGGACATAATGGAGGAGAACATGTTGCATGTCTTTAACAAATGCTTCGTTGGTAGTAGGTGAAAAAAGAAATTAACTGCTCTCAAATTGTGTTCCTGTTGACAGTACTGGATCTGTCAGAGCTTGCCTAGCTCAAGCCCATAGGGGTTTGCAAGACATTGCTTTGTCTATTTTCGAAGCTGCTTGTGGCCTACTTGGCCCCTCTAATGCCAAAGGTTGTGGGTGTGCACCAGGCTAGGTTCATTAGGAACTGCTTCATGCAAGATTAGGTTTTGTTGCTTCATGAGGTTATGCACTAGCTACGGAGGTTGTCGTTTCCAGGCATGATTTTCAAACTAGCCGTTGCTGAGGCCTATGACACGGTAAGTTGGGCGGCTTTACAGCAAGTCATGTTGTTGAAAGGATTCAACCTTGCTTTTGTCAACCTTTGTCTCTAGATGCAAATATTAGGTTGGTATTCGTTGGATATTGATGGTCAGATGTGGGGCTTCAATGCCATGGGGAGGGGGTTATGCCAGGGGGACTTGCTCTGTCCCTTTCTTTTTCTCCTTGTTATGGATATGCTGTAGGCATATTGTCTTATTGAGGGGATGTAGGGGCTGACCATCATGGGCGAGCATTGCTTGGCTGCATATTTTGCAGATGACATGATTCTATTTTCTAGGGCTGCGGTGCTGTAGGTGGAGGCTTTAACGAGGGCCTTGTACAGGATGGAGGGGGAACTGAGGTTGGTAGTCAATAAGGGGAAATCAACCATCCATTTCATTAATACCATGGGGTAGGTAAGCACAAAGATTATGCAAGTGTTGGGCATCCTGCAGGGCTGCAAACAACAGGAGTTGTACTTGGGCATGCCGATGTTTGACTGGCATTGGAAGGGAACTTGGATTGGGTTGTTGGAGAAAGTGCGGTCAAAACTCTCGCATTGGAGTAACTAGTTCCTGTCGTGGTGGGGTAAGATCGTGTTGGCATCCATGGTACTAATGGCTATGGCCCGGTACACTGCGTCTATGGTTGCTCCACTGGTTGGGGTCATGCAAAAAGTTGACCAAATGGTCAGGCAATTTATTTGGTCCAGGGGCACTGGGGGGAGAAAGCTGCACTTGGTTGGCAGCTCACGGTGAGGCTGTGGGAGGCAGGTGGTGTTGGGATGCTCTTCTTTCTGGATGAGGTCACGCTGGGCACACAATGCTTGCTTAACAGATTGGACCCCATGGATGAGGATTCTTGATTAGAAGTATCATCGCTGGGAGGCAAGCGATGGATGCTCATATTTGTGGAAGAACTTGTGTTGCCATTTTGGAATAATGGAGGCTAAAGGGCTGCTGGGCAAATTGCCAGCTGAGGTGATCAAGGACTTGTATCCGTCAATGGCTGGGTGGAAAGAGTTATGGAAAGGTAGATTGCTAGAAAAGATTAAAACTTTTGGTTGGCTTGTCAAGCACAAGGCCTTACTAGTGCAAGAGACATTGAGGGCATGGGGAATTGTGGTGGATGACACTTGTCCACTCTGTTAGGTGGAGGTGGAGACTTTCAATTATCTGCTTCATCATTGCATGTTTATGGGAGAGGTTTGGTAGATGGCTCGGCTTCCTCCTCCGGTCCCACCTTTCGAGGACTCATAGGCACTAGATATATTATGGTCTACTTGGAAAAGTAGAAACTATGTTATTTTTAGAGGGCAACGGGTGCAATGTTGTCCATGATTGTCAGGGCTGGGGTCTTTTTGTGGACGGAAGCTACACAAGTTATGGTGTGGGGGCCTATCCATGATCTTGCTGTTACGGAATACATGGGAGATGCTCAATTTTGGTTGTTGATTATTCAGATGGGATGGGAGGACATGCTACAATGCATTGAAGGGGAGCTTGGGCTACTGACAAAAAGTTTCTTCACTAACTGGGAGGGTGACGAAACTCGGTTTTGAGGTTGGAGGATTGCACTAACTGAGAGGGCGCTGTAGGAGGTTCTAGGGGTGTAGGCGGCTGGGGAGATTATCCCCCCGGTCATGCACTCTCAGACGTGTGCGGCTAAGTTTTTTTAGGGTGCGGTGCTATGGACTAGAAGTGGGCACATTCGAAAAAATAAGTTGCTGGGTGTTTGGCAGGTGGTTGCGGATCTTGTGGATTGTTTTTTTGTCTAGTTCGGTTCCCTACATTGACTGGTGGAGGCTCACTTTGCTTTCCTCAGGTGTACTTGACACAATATTCCAGTGAACATTCCCAGATTTTTGCTGTGCTCTTTGCTACGGAATAGGCCCAGGTGCCACTTCGGGGTCATCTTGGCACTTTGAAGAGGGGGAAGGCGGATATTCTAATGCAGGTGAGGCTTGCACCAGTGCTCTTTTACTACAGGAGGCCTTGGGTGCCAGAGTAGGGAGCGTAGGGGCTTGAGCAGCCTGGAGGGAGTTGCAAGATGGGATAGACTTCTAGGGCCAATATTCGGGAGGAGGGGCTCGAGGGTGAGCAAGGCGGGTAGATAGCGTGGGTTGATCAGCTGCGGGAGGACCTCATGGTGGCTTGCTGGTCAGCGGTGGAGTAGGTGAGAATTGAGGAAAGGATGATTTGGTAGTTGTGCTGGGAGGTGATGTGTGCATCAATTCAGGCACAGGTGGACACGTAGAGGCTTTGGGATCTACACCTCATGGAAGACCTGCTAGAGCAGCACACCGCTGAATATGCTCAGATGGTCGAGTTGCATAGGTTGAGACACGAGTGCTATGAGGCTTTGTGGTGAAGTGAGATGTAGTCGGGCATGGCTAGAGGAACTGGATAGAATGAATAGTCTCTAGGTTAGGCTAGAGAGGTGACTTCAAGGGTGTTTGTGGTCGAGACTTTGGGAACTACAGAGGGTAGAGTGGCACGAGCGGAGCAAGGTTGAACTGGGAGCCTCGACCATCTACTAGGGGTTTTTGTTTTTGTTTTGGGAAGGTTCTTTTGCAGGGCAGGGTTGATAATGCTTGGGTGGGCTTAGGGCTAGCCATGTGGGGGGGCTTGGTTTTTGGGGGTGTGGGCTAGGGGTCTGTGGCTCACCATGGGGCTCCACCACTTTTTAATGGGTGGTGGTCATGTGCTACCACCTTTGTACATTATTTTTCTCTTGTTTAATGCTACTCAACTTCCCCTAAAAAAAAAGAAAAAAAAAACGTTAATGAGGGAAGAAGGTATATAGGCCTTGTAATCAACCCACCATTATGTTGAGTCGTATGCTTATTAGTTGCTAGCGGAAGTAGAGTCCCATGTTCTAAGAAGTGGAGGAAAAAATTGTAGTGAGAATTTAGAGGGTGCTTATTAGGGTCCTATAGAGGACGTGGAACCTTGGGGATTTTTTAAAGAGCCTCTCCTTAATCAATATTGTTGAGAATTCATTTGTGTTTTGAATAATCAGTTTCTAGGACACCTACTAGTAACACTAGGCCCTTTCTTTTCCGTGGGATGTTAAATCTATCAGCAACAAGTAACATTGCTTATGTCATTTTTTTTGAGAGAATGTTCAGGATTGTATTACTAAAGGAAAATATTGTACAATTTGTTGATTTACATTGTGGTGGGGGAGGGACGACCCCTGCCTCGAGGAAGGTGGGTAACGACCCCCCCTCCCACCACCCAAGACCTAATAAAAAAGAGCAAAAATAAAAACATAGGCCAGATCCTTGACCTCCAAGTCATATTCATGGACGAACTCCCGCCAGACAACAAAGTGCTCAAAATCAGGGTGTTATGGACCACCCCCTCATCCCCCTATCAAGACAATATCGGATAAAACAGCTAACACTGTATGGATCCCTGGGATCGCCAATGGCCAAACCTGCTATAGACGTTTAGACAAGTTCTGACATGCACAATCAGGAATTTCCTGATTATGAATATCATTGAGCACTTCTCTGTGGTGCTCAGAATCAATAAAGGTTGTTGCCTCCTGAAAATCCTTAAACGTTGCTTCCTTCCTAGCACAAACATCAGCCGATCCTCTTCCATCTGGATGTAGCTCGAACGATGTTCTACATATATGTCTGTGCAAAACCAACCATGTAGTATCTCAATGGATATCTAATGCCAAATAAGCGCACTGCCTTGCCCTAAGCCACATCTGGGCATTCTGAGCATGTGCTCTATCCACTTGCCGACATAGCTACGCCACTTCTTCACATTCTTGCACCTCAACCACCTCCTCCAACCTCTTGCATTCTTGGCGCTTCTCCTCCTCATGTTGTAGTTCCTCCCTAATTTGGGACTACAGCTCATCAATCAGTGTTGCTTGGGTGCTTTCTTCATGGAGCGCGTGTTGCCTCATCATCTCCTTTTCTCTCCCCTAGAATTGAGCCTCCATTTGGGCCTGCACCCATTGGAAGGCCTCTTCATGAGCTCCTCATTTGGCCTTCCAAACCTTAGGCTCATTAGCCCTAGCCTTCTCCATCGCCTCCTCTACCACACACAACAACGTAGTCGAAGCATCTTGTCTCCCCAGTGAGTTGCAACCCTCAAGGTCCTCAGCAATCTTCATTGCCATAACTCGACCCCCTTCGCGGCGTTGGTCGATGCAAGTAAACCGCCTTACATGGCATTGTGAGCCTAGGTGGCGTAACCCTAGGTAGCAACACCTGTGGTTGTCCTAGTGACGCAACCCACCAAAGGATGAGAATTAACCCTGAATGGTGACCTTTGCACTGTTTGTGTAGCACCTCCAGGAAAACTTTAGAAAGGTTGACCCATTGCTCAAGGTGCATACCTTTCAAGAATGCAAAATGTGTACTTTAAAGTTTGGAAGCATTTCTATATTGGACAAAAAACCTATCCACCAGCTCAGTTGCTTGTTGCCAGATCAGCAGCAATGTTGATTTTGGTACTTGGCCATTGTTGGTACATGGCACAACACTAGTGAAGAACATTTCTATGTCATGGAATCCACACTCCATTGGTAAAAGTATTTATCCCATGGCCGGGGTCTCCAGGTATAGGGCCACTATTGCCTTAGTTAACATGATCCTAGTTCCATGGAACTTTGCGACATCCCCACTCCAATTTGAGAAAAAGGAGTCATCAGCTAGCGTTAGGTCCCCTTCTAGGCATGGTAGGACCTCATTCCAACCAATCCGCTCGACTAGCCTCCACAGCTTCCAATTCACCCGATATGCTGTGCAGGTTGGCTCGTATGTAGGCATTACTCCCATAGTAATAGTCACTTCCTACCATGCATGCTCAACATTAAGTGAGGCTTGCCTAGGCATCGGAATACATTGTAGTTTGAAGATAGCACGATTGTCGATTTTCCAAACCTCCCATAAAATAAGCATCACTTTGGAGTTCCTTGTTAATTGTGTAGGGCCATGCAATCTCGCAGCCTACCAAATGTTCTGCACATATGAGCATTGATAAACAACATGTATTATCGTCTTGGGGCTATCAGAGCATAATGGGCACTCATCATTAATGTGTAGCCCCCTCGGTCTTAATAGCACACGAATAGGAAGCGGGTTATGTTCAAGTAACCAAATGAAGACCTTAATCTTCTTCAACAATTGGCCCTACCAAATGCGTTTCCATTCATCTACCAATAGATATAGGCCCTGAATAACCCGCTGTGAAGACTCCCCCATCAAACCCCGCACCGTCACGAATTGTGCATGTTCACAAAGTGTTTGCCATAGAATTGAGTCATGGGGCCCCACTTCCTAGCATTGATATTTATGTGTCATGATTCTAATCCATTGGGTAGCCCTTGCATCTTGCTAAAGAAGTCGTATTACTAATTGTTGGTGCTCCATAAAAAATTCATCTTCAAATTTAAAATACCTAACTCCTTGCCTCTTGAGGCTGCACAATAGTGCCCCAACTAATTAAATGCATTCTACTACCCCCTCTTCCCCTAGACCACACAAAATTACGTATTAATTGATTTAGTTTCTGAATGATAGTCTGCAGAGGAATGATCATTGAGGCCACAAATCTCGCAATAGCTGAAAGAACCCTTGATGCCAAGGTAAGTTTGCTCTTTTTTGTGAGGAAGTGATTGACCCAGTGCCGCACCCGAGTCTCCATTTTCTAGATAAGTTTATGTTACATTTGTTTCCTCCCCCACTCAAACAAAAAGATGCCTAGATATGAATTCTGAGGGGATCCCGGTAGATCCCCAAAACCTGTAATATGCAACTCCCCACCCTAGGGTCAACATTGACAAAGTGAATTGAAGACTCCCCTTGATTTATCTCTAGCCCAATTTCCAAGGCCACCTGGGGAACGACCGCTCTAGAAAGCAACATGGTATCATCAATGTAGTGCTCCATCAAGCACTCAACCCTTGCAATCTCAAGACTGCACACCCCCTCAGCCTTACAATAGTATTGAAGGAGATCGATCGTGATAATGAAAATCCAAGGTGAGAGCAGGTCCCTTTGCTGCAACCCTTGTCTAGGGGAGGAGAACCCCCACAATATCCCCCCAATATCAAAGGGGAAATCCACTGATGCCTGAATGTGTATGCATAGGCTAATGAAGGCAGGGTCAAATCTTTTTAGCTGCATAGTAGTAGATAGTGCCTCCCAACTTACCGTATCATAAGCCTTAGTGATATTGAGTTCCAGGCATAGTCCTGGGAATTTGGTGGTTTGAGAGCATGAATAACCTCTTGCATTAGTATCACTTGATCATGTAGGAATTGACCCCGAACAAATCCGGCCTAATGTTTGCCAACAACTTTTGACATCAGTGGCACTAACTGTTGAACTAGTAACTTTGAAAAGATCTAGATCAGCACATTACAGACCCCAATAGGTCTGAAATGGGCCAGATTAGAAGCATTAGGCAGTTAGGAATAAAAACGATTTTGGAACAATTAATCTCCCATCACACCTACCTCCTAGCCAACATCAGGTTAAAAGCATCAAGGATATTTGGCCCAAGAATGTCTGCAAACTCCCTAAAGAATTTCAGTTTGAGCAATCCATCCTAGAGGAAATTTCAGGGGCCCCCCTTATCCCCTTGGTATCTCCTCAAATCTCTTATAACAAAGGGCGTAACCAGGGCTTAAGCAGCTAAGAACATTTGAATCGAAATGGGGGAGGACGCCCTCGATTGGGCTTCCCAAGATAATAGAGAATGGAACGGTGATCCGATGCTTGCCATTCCTTGCTTGACACTTGCACGTTGAATTGTAGTAAAAGTTCAGAATTGATACAAACTCAATCTATCCTAGAAAGAACCTGGTCCTTGCCTTGTCTCCTATTGCTCCATGTGAAGCAACAGTTTGCAATATCCATATCCACCAAGGAGTGGAGATCCAAGAAATTTTGAAATTCTTGGGCCTCCAAAGGGCCAGGGCAATTTGTTTTTGATTTCTCCCAAGGGTGTAGGTGCTGGTTGAAATCCTCAACAATGACCCAATGCCATTTGTCAGGAACTAGCGTCGCCACCCAATCTAGCTCATGCAACCTAAGCTCCCACATTTGGGCCCTATAGAAATTAGTCAACTAGATGCCACTTGAAGGTAGAATCACGGTAATACTCCAATGAAAAGAATCTATCAGGGTCATTCGTGGCTTTGCCAAGATCACCAGACCCCTCGCACACCCCTTGACATAGCACCAATTGTAGATTCCACCCTTCCAATTGCAGGTGGTAAGCCTCTGCACTTTGCAACTTTGTTTACTGCAGACAAAGAACATCGCACACCTCACTTTGCACAATCTCTTTCAGGGTATTTCTTTTATAGGGTGTACCTTGACCCCTACAGTTCCAAGATAAAGTCTTCATGCATGACCTGCATAATGCTTCTTGTAGACCTCTTTTAAGGTTGGTTGCATTCCCAAGTCAATATCCAACTGCGTCTTCTTGCTGTGGGCAATCGAACTAGAGGGTTGGCCAAGCCTACCTGATCCCAACGAAGCAAGGAAACTTGCAGGGTCCTCTAACCCATGTGGCATCGTTTCTAGCATAAGGGGCAAGGGTTCCCCATGAACAACTGAAACCCAACTCCCCACTAGGAGGAGCTCCACCCCCTTTTTGGTTGGGGAGGCAGCTGGGGAGGTAATGGGAGAGATAGTAGACCCTTTTCGGGGATTGTCCCCAACACACACACACACATGGCACTTGCACTCCTTGGGTAATAGCCATTGGGGCCTATGGACACCCCCAACGACCCAACCAAATCCACTCTCCATCTTTTGGTGCTGACAATTTTGGAGGCACCTTGCCTTTACCTTGAAGACAGCAACCAGCGGTCCCATGCTTGCTCTTCCCACAAATGGGACAGCCATTCTCTAGTGGAGCGAAGTCTAGCTGCTCCTCAATCAGGTTCTCATACTTGATGTGAACTATCTCTTCGCCTACCAGGAGTTCCAAAACAATTTCCTTGAACAAATCTTTGGAGGATAAGGACCTGCACACATAGAACTGAGCAAACCCCATCTTCTCCATGGAGGTTGTGAATCTATCGAAAGAGATGAACTCCCCAAATAAATTGACAAGAGTTCTTAGAAAATTCGAACTCCACATCTCCCAGGGAATCCCAGAGATGCGGATCTAGACTGATGCCTTCTAGAAGAGGTCCACCTCCTAGTGCATCCTTGGTCTCCATTGCGTAAGTGCAGGCCCTATGGCATCGTAAAACCATGGCCCCCCCAGAAGCGCCTTATCATAATCCTCCAAAGATTTAAATACAAATAATAGGAGGTCCTCAGAAAGACTACAAACCTCCACCTCTTTTAACCTTCAAGTGTCAGAGACCCACTTCCTAACCAAATCCAGTTTAGATTGGGCCTCGGAGGACACAAACTTGCCTATTAAGTTGGCCTCCATGGTACAGACCCCATCCCTTGGTGGTTCATGAACTTGAAGCTGCATCACCCCCTCTTGGTAGGAGCAAGCCTTGATGCCCCCATCCCTTGGCCACTAACCCACCCCCAACAAACTCGAACCCGCCGCCACACCATTGCCTCCGGTTCCACCACCATGTGTGCTGAGACCACCCTCCTTGAAACTGCCAACATGGGCCCCCTCGTTGGACCTAGCCCTAGGACTCGAGTTCATGTCTACACTTGCTTCACCTCCCATTCAAACAACTTCTCTTTGCGAGGGTGATGAGATTATCATTAGTCACACTTTTTATCTCATTGACACACTTAATTGGAACTATTTGTTTTTATCCTCAAACAACGGGGTCGACATTTGGGCTTAATCCTGGCTCTGTGGAGGGGGGCTGGGGGGCGCCAGGCCCATCGTCCTCTGCTGCCCCCCCTTCCCCCTCGGCCCCAACCAGCCAAGAGAGTCATTGGATTCCGACAACTACAGCCTTCGCTTGGGGATGTTGCTCCCAACGAAGCTTGCGCCCCCTTGCTATCAGGACGGTTTCCCCCCTGACAGACCCCCCCCAGCGGCCGCTCCAACTGGGCTGAGGAGCTACAACAAGCCAAATAGCGTGCGCAAGAGGCGGGAGTGGGAGGCCAAGTGGAATGAGGCCCTTGCCCAGTCTTGGGCTGACCTGGAAGCCCAGTTCCACGAGCGGGAACAGGAGCAACTACGGCAACATGAGCTTTTGGCGGAGGCTGCTCGGGCCCGGCTCATTGATGAGATCCGGGCCCAGGTGAGAGAGGAGCTGAAACAGGAGGACGCAACCCATAGAGCCCAAGAGGAGGCGGAGAAAGCGGAGCAGGAACGCCTACGGGAGGAGGAGCAGAGACAAAGACAGCTCAACCGGGCACACGAGCACAGTGCCCGTCAGTGGCTCGGGGGGGGGGGGGGCAGGCCCCTACCTCATCCTAGGCATCAGTTGTGAGAGCTCCTGGGGGGAGCTTCGGAGACATATCCGGCGAACCTCAGCGCGTTGTCATCCGGATGTGGGCGACTCACCGGCGGATCGGAGCAGGCAGGAATTCGCTATGCAAGGCATCCAACAATCGGCGAACTTCATGGATACTGAGGAGCATCGCAACACTTTGGACCTGCTCCATGAGCTTGAACGTCCGCAATGCGCTTGTCGTCACTTGCCGACCCAC